>JARYZH020000102.1:0-168297 GCA_030021035.2 Notholithocarpus densiflorus
AGAGAGAGAGAGAGAGAGAGAGAGAGAGAGAGAGAGAGAGGTATATTTTTTACAATTTTATATTTGGCCCCCTCTTTCAAAACTTTTGAGCCCCCTCCCCTACAATTTTACATTGATTTTATTATAATAGCATTTGAATCAATTGCAAAATAACATAAGACTCCAAATTTGCCCAATCAACCCCAAAATACACTCGCATTATTTATGTATCATTGTGCAAAAACACATTTGTGCTACGTGTAAATTTACACAATTACTGTAGCACAAATGTATTTGCAAATTTACACGACTACTATAGCACAAACGTATTTTTGTACAATGATACATAGACTAATGTGAGTGTATTTTGGGGTTGATTGAGAAAATTTACACAATTATCATAGCTATACAAATGAATTTTTTAGAAATTATTTAGATTGTAGACAGTAGTTTCATGATTTTTTTTTAACTTATACTCTGGTCCCCCCTAACTCGAAATTCTGAGTCCGTCCTTGGAACATGAGTTTTATAAACTCAAGTTTTACATGGACTTTTTAATTACAAAATGCTAGATCACTGTGTCACCATGTCATATTTTTATAGAATTTGAGTTTCAAAACAATGGTATTCTCCAAAATAGTTCATGATCAGTGGTAGATTGTTAAGTATTTTGGCAAATAGTGCTATTTGGCAATTTTTTTTTCCTACAAAACACAACACAAAGTCACATACCCATCTTTTAGGGAATGATGGCAACACTTTTATGTTTATGTTTGACTATGAATATTGTGAAGAAAAAAAAAGGTGAAAAAGTGGAGTTAGGGGTGGCAAAATTGGATACGACCCGCGAACCTAACACAACGCGACACAAAATTAGTAAGTTATAGGTTGAGGCTTAATGGATTTGTGTCATATTCGGGTTGACACGACTAACTCGTTTAATAAATAGATTGGGTTAAAGTTCAACTCATTGAACCCATTTGACCCGACTGCCCTGTTTAATTAAATGACATTTTATTAATATACCCTTCAAACCCTAAATATATAAACTTATTAGTTATTGTGATTTATTTTTTTTGACATATTGTGATTAATTATTTATGATATTGAGATATGCTTTAATATTAAATAATTATTTGTGATGCAATTACTCGTTAGTTATAAATTTTATATTAAAAAAAAATTTCATAATTTTTTTTTTCTCATTTTGATAAAATCTAATAAACAAGTTGACACGACTGACCCGTTTAATAAATAGGTTGTTTTAGGGTTGAGGAATTTTAACCTGTTTAATAAACATATCGGATTAGCGTTAATTGATATAGTTGAATACTTATAAGTTGATACGACACAAACCCGACATTCGAACACAAATTGCCCCTAAATGAATGTAATTGTAAATTATGGGAAGAGTATTTTCCCTTCCCTCCTGCCTTCAAGGCTTCAACAGAAACTATCAGTATCAGCAGCAGCAACACTAATCCCCATTTCACCCCTCTTCACTCTCAGAAGTCAGAACACTATACGTACCAACATGAACCTTTGCACCAACACAAACCCACTTCACCATCAACCTCTCATTCTCTTGTTAGAACTGTTTGTTCATTGGTCTGTGACACTTACTACCAACAATCCCACGTGACCATGTCACCTCCAAACCTTAATCTTCAGCTAAATGCTGATTCTTTGACTCATGATTCATGAACATGGCATTACAGTTGTTGCATTGCTTGCTAGCGAGGTGGGTTCGATGGTGGCCTTGAGTTTCTTCTTCTGGGCAATTGGGTTTTGCCAAGTTTAGCCATTTTATGCAGCTTTACATAATGTGTGCAATGGCATTGATTGGTAATGGAAATATGGGGAGAGCCTATGAAGTGATGCAGTGTATGGTAAGGATTTTTACTGATTGATTAAGGAGGCTGTTGATATGGTTATCGAGATGCAAAATCAGAGCGCTGAGTACTCATTTTTTCAATTGTGTTATTTGATTTGGGTGTGAAATCGGTTTGGTTGAGTATGCGGAGAACATGTTCGATGAAATGTGCGAGAGAGGGGTGTCTCCTTATTGTTGTAGTTATAAGTTGATAGATCATAGATGACTGAGTGAAATGCTTGGGAGAGAATTTGTTGTAGATAATGCGACCTTGACATTAGTTAAGGTGTGTTGGTATTTTGATAACATGATTGAGATGGGTTTGATGCTACATGTGATTAATTTCACGTCTTTGATTCATGGGGTGTGCAACAGTGCAAGAAGGGCAGCATTGAGCAAGCTTTTGAATGTTGGAGGAAATGGTAAGAAAAGGTTAGAAACCTAATGTTTACACCCATACAGCATTGATTGATGGGCTTTGCAAGAAGGGATGGACTGAGAAGGCTTTTTGACTATTTCTTAAGCAGAGTGACATTTAAACACCTAATGTTCACACGTATACAACAATGATCGGTGGGTGTTGCAAAGAGACAAGTTGAACCGTGCTGATATGTTATTGAGCAGAATGAAAAAACAGGAATTGCTTCCCAATACTGACACATACTCTCATTGATGGACACTGTAAAGCAGGGAGTTTAGGAAGAGCATTTGAGTTGATGAACGTAATGAATGATGAAGGTTCTGCTCCTAATATCTGTACATATAATGCAGTTATTGATGGCCTCTGCAAAAAGGGAAGAGTTCACAAGGCTTTTAAGTTGCTTAAGAAGGGTTTTCGTCGTGGACTGCAAGCTGATAGAGTTACGTATACCATCCTCATATCCGAGCACTGCAAGCAAGCGGGCAGGTACAAAGCAAGTCTTGGTGTTTTTCAATAAGATGGTCAAAGTTGGGCCTGATGTACATAGATATACCACATTGATTGCTGCCTTTTGTAGGCAAAGAAGATTAAAAGAAAGCAAGAAGCTTTTTGAAGAAGCTGTTATGCTCGGCCTGGTTCCAACAAAGGAGACTTATACATCCATAATATGTGGGTGCTGTAGGGATGGGAGCCTTAACTTGGCACCATTATGTAATACACTGGAGTATTAGACCTCTATCTCTCCAATAAATGTGGGTCTCAAGTTCATGTGAGAAGGTGTAATAATAATATACCAGGTGCACTGAATAATTTCAGTCCTCCATCCAAATTCTGAGATGTGTATGGATAAAATTTCCTTAGCAGTATTTTGGTCACGTGTGTGTCTCAAGTCTTCATTCCACGTACAAGTATCACTGAGTAAGATAGACCACAGTAGACAGTAGCTTCATATTGCAAGTGTATGACTGTAACCACTCTTAACCTGGAACCAGACAGGTTGTAGAAGAGGAATCTGTATTCCTGTGCCCACACTCCATTTACCTTGACCAATAGGAAGGTGTCCTGCTTGCAGAATATCCTTCCACACCCAAGAATTAGAAGGTTGTTGTTTACAAAACTTCATCTCCTCACCTTGCATTAACTTACAAGAGAGCACATTGGCACACACAGGTAAGTACTAAGACCCCGTACAAGGTTGTATTATCTGAGTTAGACTACCATTGATCAAAATTTTATAAGACAGTTCCGTGAACATGTTATTTGGCCTGCCACTAAAACCCATGCATACCAAAACAGCTTGCAAAAAAGGCCAACTCACCCAATTCATACTCATATCTATTCTTAGAGCACCAAATCTCCATTAACTCAATGATTATCATTTTATAAGGAGCAAAAAGAAAAAATATATATACATACATGATTCCTTTCAATAGCCCAAACAGTTTGGAAAAAAAAGAGCTAAACCCTCGACAACGCCATAACCACTTCTCCTTACTCCATTGATCCATTCCACAATTGACTCAAAATTACTTTCTTTTAATGACCAACAAGAATAAAAAAATGTTTCCTTTCAATTACCAGACACTTGAAAATTTTTATACCCCACCATAAACCACTCCTTATTTTACTCCACAAGAAAAAAATTTCAATAACCACACACTTAAAAAAATGAACCCTTTACAATACCATACATAACTCAGCCACGTTTAGCAGTAAGTCAGAGATTCAAAGAAGTTAGGCAGACATTTGGTCTTCATATATTCCAAGTCTAATAAGAGAATTCCAGGGAAGAAAAGGTCTAATAATATGAGATAAATAATATATCCATCCATTGCTTGTTTTATTAACTATATATGGTAGTGGATTTTATTCTTAATTCCTGAATGTCATTGCTCATTTTTCGTTTCAAGGAAAACACAAGGAGACCTATTCTCCACTATGGAAACTATCTTCTTTCTTCCATTTTTCTCATCAATTTTAATAGCAGAAGCTCAACAAGGGCAATCTATTGTAAAGCCAGGTTCTTTGTTAACACCTACCACCAACTCTTCATGGCCATCAAATTCTGGTCTATATGCCTTTGGTATCTACAAGCAAGGAAATGGCTATGCTGTAGGAGTTTTTCTTGCCGGGATTCCTCAAAAGACAGTATTCTGGACAGCCAACAGAGACAATCCTCCAGTTCCTGCTGATGTCAAATTGAGTTTCACAATTGATGGAAATATAGTTCTGCAATCTGCACAAGGCACTGAGACAAACAGTACCACCTTTCCTGAAGGTGTAACATCAGCATCCATGCTTGATTCAGGCAACTTTGTTGTCTTCAATTCCGATAACAATACAATATGGCAAAGTTTTGAACACCCAACTGATACCTTCTTAGCCACTCAGCATCTCTCAGACTTTACATTATATTCTAGTGTTTCAGAATCTGTTCAATCAATAGGAATATTTAGGCTGTTGATGCAAGGAGATGGAAACCTTGTGCTGTATGCAGTGGGAACCGCACTCCTGCCTGAATATGCTTACTGGAGTTCTTCTACACATGGAAATGGAGGTAATGTGACACTACGCCTTGATGATGATGGTCATCTCTACCTACTCAATTCCACTGGCACATACCTCAACAATCTGACTCAAGGAGGATATCCAAGGAAAGATAGTCTACCTAATGAGTAATGATGCTGATGGGATATTGAGACTATACTCATACAATTTAATTCAGAATGGTAATTGGTCGGTCCTATGGTCATCTAATATTGATAGGTGTGACCCTATAGGTACATGTGGCCTTAATGGATTTTGTGTAACAAAAGATCAAGATTTTGATTGCAGTTGTCTTCCTGGATTTGCATTTGTTAACCAAAACAGAAGGAGTTCAGGTTGTGAAAGAATTTTCACTATAGAAAGTTGTAGAGACAGAAGCATGGGATATTACATAGAAGCAGTTCCTAAAAACACATGGGAAAATGTTAACTTTTCTGCTTTGTTATTGCCAACTGAAGAGGATTGCAAAACAGCATGTTTAGCAGACTGTAACTGTGAAGCTGTGCTGTTCAAAAATGGAGAGTGCAAAAAACAAAGGCTTCCTTTGAGATTTGGGAGAAGAATTCAAATTGAAACAAATTTAGCCCTCATTAAGGTAGGTATATCTCAAAATACTAGCAAGAAAGAACCCACCAGCAAGAAAGAGCTTCATGTGGACATCCAAATTATCAGTGTTTCACTAGTTGCTTTTGCATTCATTGTGTTGGCAATTTCTGGAGTTGCAATTTACAGAAACCATGTTTGGACATATAATAAAAGCATATCTAATAATGGAAACATTGTATTAATTGAGGATATTACTCCACAATCATTTACTTTTGTAGAACTTGAGAAAGTTACAGATGACTTCAAGGAAGAGCTTGGTCGAGGAGTGTTTGGGACAGTTTATAAAGGAACAATAGGGAATGGCCAGAAGGTTGTAGCTGTCAAAAGACTAGACAAGTTTTTGGCTGAACGTGAAAGAGAGTTTCAGACTGAGATGAAAGTTATTGGGAGAACACATCACAAGAACGTAGTTCGTCTACTCGGGTATTGCCATGATGGACCCAATAGGCTTTTGGTATATGAGTACATGAGTAATGGGTCACTTGCAGATATACTATTCACACTAGAAAAACAACCTTGTTGGAATGAAAGAGTGGAAATTGCTTGCAATGTAGCAAGAGGAATTCTTTATCTCCATGAAGAGTGTATGCCACAGATCCTTCATTGTGACATAAAACCTCAAAACATACTCATGGATGAATATAGGTGTGCAAAAATCTCTGACTTTGGATTGGTAAAGTTGTTGAAGCCAGATCAGACAAAAACCTTTACAGACATCAAAGGCACAAAGGGATATGTTGCACCAGAGAGGCATCGAAAGATGCCAGTGACAATCAAAGCAGACGTCTATAGCTTTGGAGTCATGTTGTTGGAGATTATATGTTGTAGAAAGAATGCGGACGCTAATCTTCCTGAGGAAGAAGCTATCCTTGAAAAATGGGCATGGCATTGCTTTGAGATTGGTGAGCTAGGTAAACTAGTCAATGATGGAGAGGTTGACAAGAGACATTTGGAGAGAATGGTTATAGTGGCACTTTGGTGCATTCAACATAAGCCATCACTCCACCCTTCAATAAAGAATGTTCTACTGATGTTGGAAGGGACCATGGATATCCCAATCCCTCCCAGTCCTGCTTTTCCTCTGTAGGATCTAGGCTTTGACAGGAAAGAGCAATGGTTTGGAAAATGAACAAACTAAGCCTTGTAATTGGTACAGAAAAGTAGTCAAATTTCCTACGGGCTTTACTTTCAAGCCTTGTAATTTACTTCTACTTCTGCATTTTACCTTTTTTGTTTTCTTATTATGTACTTATGGACTCTGGTGTAACTTCTACCTCCCGTATAAGAAGAAACAGTCTTTGTCAAATGTTAGGCACACAATAATGATTTTCTTTTATGCTGCCAACCAAAAAGAGTGAAAAGATGTGAAAGGAATCGTTTAAAAGGGAAATGCATGTCAAAGTTTTGTTAGTTAAAATCAAAAAAGGAAATATAAAATGTGGAATATGGAATGAGGATATCCATTTTCTTTTGGAGGTAAAATACAGGCATGCTAGGCTACAAGTGGTACACGGTAGCAGGTTATCTGACATCAAGATATACAAGGGCCTATCCCTTTGTGAAGCTACTCGGCTAACATTGGTTTATGAGTATTGCAAAATATATAATTCTGATACTGCCATAATCATATTAGAAAGGCTAGACAAAAAGCTCTGGATCCGATCAGTTAATACCTTGGTCAGGAAGCTTTGTAGTGAGAGGAAAGTGGGTATAGAAGCTTTGTTCTTTCATAGATTATTAAATAAGGACAGTAATGTGGATTCTGTGACTTTTGCAGCATTTGTGACTGCATGTTACGAAAGCAACAACCATGCTCTTGCTTCTAACTTGTCTGAGAGGATCTCTAAAGGCATTGGTTAGCAGCCATTATTTAATCAAGATGGGTGAATTTTTTTTGTGTTGAAAAGCTGAGAAGCTAAAGCAAGTTTCAATAGTTGATCCTTTTCCTACTGCTGATAACTTAAAAGCTCTGAAGCCTACCAGCATGACAAACCAGTGATTCTTATCATATATTTTGTGGAGCTCCATTGCCAATTACTGTCTTAAGCCTGTGATTCTTATCCATCGTTCCTCTTCCTTTGGAATTAACTGTTGGGTGCAGGCTTGTAATTTTGTATTTTTAGTTTTATTTTTTCCCTATAATATAACTTTTCAGCCTTCTCAAATACATTAATTAGTAATGCTACTCTAACCATAGTTACATGTTTCTATAATTTTGACTGTATTTACTGCTGGAAGTAATGATAAATTCCTTAAATTATGGATTGTTCTGCACTTCATTTCATATGTGGCTCAATCTGCAATGGATGAGACATCAGATTCTGGTGCTTTAATCAGAACTGCTTCAACATTGCATAACGTTATTTCACGATATTTAAGCTGTCTATTTCCAGCAGAAGTTGGAAGGTATCATCTGTATATATCATGCTTGCCTTTGAACTTTCAGGTGCCTTGCATGCTTGAAGATAAAGGCCTTGCAAAGCCATCAGTTTCATGGTCAGCAAATCTTTTAGTATGTTCCAAAGAGGTGGAATCAAAATCTTATGACCAAATCAATATTGTCTGTTTGTTGCTCAATCAGTTAAATCCAAGCGGAAAAGAACAAAGGAAACTAATGAGCATATGGGATGGGTTTTTCCTACTTCAGGTACAGAGGAACCAGGAGCTGAACCTGACCCCTGGATATGTAAAAGGCTTGGTCTGAGGTTTAATTCAATATAGAAGGTGGAACTTACAAGTGCTTCATACTTTTCACATTTCTGAGGTTTAAAAACAAACGTTTGAAATTGCAACCACAGAATGAGCAAATTGCAAAACTAGGTACTCACTTAGGATTGTAATTTCGTTGCAATTTTGTTTCTGCCACAAAAAAGCAAATAAAATCTTCAGGCCTAGAACAGTCTAAGTCATTCTGTAGCACCATCTGAACATCGTTAAAATGCTTACCATAATTGCATTTTCAATTGAAATGGTCGTATGTGTCAATTATTTTATAAATAAACTTGAGTTTCTAAACCAATGCTTCATTTCATTTGATTGTAAAGAAAATGGAAGGCAATCATAATTTCTGAAGTCTTAAAATATTTTCAACTTAAGTCAAGAGAGCCTTGTAGCTCAATGACATTGTCCAATCTCTTTTTTAAGAAAAAACCAGGACTCAAATCCCCCCTTCTCCTTGTTGTAACAATAGAATTATAAAAACGAAATCATTTCAGCTTTAGTTTATTTGCACCTTGTCTTAAGACCAGTAGTTTTTTGGATAAGTAAGCTTTATACCAGAATTTCAGCTTTGGTTTGAACAAATTTAGTTTCTCCTCATGATAGACACACTGACATTGGGGTTTTTTCTTTGTTTCTTTTATGGCTCAAATTGTTGTAACTTACAAATTCAATAACACGGGTTTATGCCGTTCACAAGAAACTGATACAGGAATATCCAAATCTATTTTGGATTTTCTGTGGTCTATCTTACTCCTTTTAGACTTGAGACATTTTCCAAATCCCAGGCATGAGCAGCACTGGTGAACATGGAAC
Source organism: Notholithocarpus densiflorus (assembly GCA_030021035.2). NCBI lineage: Eukaryota > Viridiplantae > Streptophyta > Magnoliopsida > Fagales > Fagaceae > Notholithocarpus > Notholithocarpus densiflorus. Next base: position 8,961 of record JARYZH020000102.1, read on the forward strand.
ACATCAAGCAGCATTATTGTGAAAGCCAACCTACAATGGATCCATTTGAGATTATCCGTATTGGCCCTAACATGACTACTCTTCTAGACATGACCATGGGACGGTTGGCTACACAGAATGTGAGTGTGACATTCCTACGTAACTATCGCTAACCACTTTTTTTTTTTTTAAATTTATTTATGAGTAGTCATTTCACGATAGTTAGTATCGTGGTCAAGCATACGTCAGTTTTGTGTAGATGGTGATTGAACCCCAAATCTCTTATTGACCCAATGACTTTCTGGAGTTGAAATTTACTTAAGCCCGCAAAATAATATGCTAATTGGTTGTATGATCTGCGATGTATTTATAGCCATGATGTGTGTAGTATGATTTGTTTTCAATTTAATTGGAAAAATCTTAAATCACTTCTTAGAGCATCGCATCCGGTTCTTACCAATTTTAATGCATATTCTGAAAAACTACTCTTTTCATTTTCTACCTTTATCAACTTTTACAAGCTCACCACGTCGGTTGTCTATTTTCTGAGATATTTTAATAAAATATTCACTCTTACCAAATTTTTATTATTTCTCTCAAGCGCCTCTCTTTACATCGCATCTTTCTCTCTCTTTCACCCGTTTTCGATTTGTTGCTCTCTCTACACCCGTCTCTGCGCCACCTCTCCACCGGCCATCACCTCGGCCTTCCTCTTCCAAATCACAAAAACCCATCCACCTTCCTCTTCCCACCACCATCCCCACAAATCTAGGCCTGCAAATCTCAACCACAGCACCGACCACCAAATCCGATCCACCACCAAATCTCGGCCCGCCTGACCATACTGCAACCATCACCCGGCTCCACTGACCCACCACAGTAACGACCCATGCAGCAGATGCCACTCCCGGCCACCACCCGGCCAAAATGATCCACATGGCCCGAGTCACTCCCGAAGCCCACCACAGCCAAAACGACCCACCGAAATCGGTAACCCACATCCCCAAAAACCCACCAAAAATCTTCGATCTCACTTGATTTGAAACCACGAAGCGTAAGCGGCTGACGAGCAGATCTCAGCGACCACCGTCTCAAGCGGCGAAACCCAGTCTTGGCCTTTGCAAGTCTCAACAACCATCACACACCGGCTACACCAATCTCGGCCAAGACCCATACTACAAGCCTGCCGTCTCTAGTAGCTTACGATCTACAATCGAAACACGGATCTCAGAACACTTGGAATTTATCTCTGTTGGTTTGTATGTAATGGGTTTGTTTGTGATATTGATTTATGCGTGTGGATGTGTTTGTGTGTGGAATGTGTTTGTGTGCATCTGAGGAAAAGAAGATAAGGAGGCGAATTAGTTGTGCTATGAGGAAAAGAAAAAAAAATTGGTGCGAGCGGAAATTAATAAAAACTAAATACACATCGCTACGGTCTTGTAAATTCTGTAGTGTGTAAATTTCGTTGAAAAATTTAAATTTCTGTTTTAAACGGCCCGATGTGAAGTGTTTTGGTGCAAAATGTGTAAAAGTGGCCAAAATGTGTATTTTACACATTTATGCAAAACTATGTGAATGCTCTTATTAAGTTAAATTATCTTCATATAACTTTCTTCCTCTTTCTTCTCTATGAAAAACAATAGTCTCCCATTTCAAGTTATGCCCATTTCATGGTTCAGATTATATTTCATGAATCTAAAAGTGTACAGACTACCACGTCGTTTAAAACTTGAACCCACTTATTAAGTTAAATTATCTTCATATAACTTTCTTCCTCTTTCTTCTCTATGAAAAACAATAGTCTCCCATTTCAAGTTATGCTTACATTTCATGGTTCAGATTATATTTCATGAATCTAAAAGTGTACAGACTACCACGTCGTTTAAAACTTGAACCCAAAACATAAAATTTGAACGTGCAATGGAGAGAATAAATTATAAGCAGCTTTTGACCCAAGGATTATTGTTCTCTCTCTTTGTTAACATTCAACAATGGTGTATTAGCATAATAGCATATATTATAAGCAGCTTTTGACCCAAGGATTGAAGGAAACTTTGTGGCAAGCAATGTGTTTGTAATATATCAGCTATTGTGTGGATTCTAAGACAGTTAAAGTTTTTTTGTCATTGAATAAGAAATCTGAACGTATATCTATCTTCAAAAAAAAAACTATTTTTAATTATTTATATTAACAAAATCGAAAACATACAAGAAAGTGAAATCCTAAGACAAAAATCAGCATTTCTAAGAAGCACACGTCAGCTCAAAACATTACATTGTTATTGTTGTTGAAGAGAGGAGAGGCAGAGTGAGAGAGAGAGCTGGGCCTGTTGGCATTGGGTCCGTTTGAGACCGGTCCCACCGCTGGAGCAGAGGCTCCGAACCGCCTCCGACTCGTCGGGGCAAGCCAGGGAGACCAGGCACTGAGCCAGAGCCCGGTTCAGGTGCTTGCAGGCCGCTTCACGAGCCAGTCCGGCCGGAATCTTGCGGTGGCACTCCATTAGCGCCCGCTGAAATCGATCGCACCCATCCAAATTCGACATCTTTAAGTCGGTCCCACAAATTTTGATGAAACTGGATGGGATCTTGATCAAGCGGTTCAGCAGCAACCTCGTTTTCCTCTTTCAGAGGACGAGACGTTTAAATGAATTTAACTATCAACGATCAACTGCATAGTTCCACGTTAGTGTTTTCTATGTTTTTGTGTTTTAGAAGGTGCCACGTTAGAGTTTGGGTTTTTTTTTTTTTTTAATTAATACTACTTAAATTTTTTTTTTTTTATCTATCTACAAAATTGGTTGTAGTTTTAAATTACAACCTTACTCAATAAAATAAAAATTATTATATATTTTGAAAATCTAACCGTTGAATTGCATGTTTTTTACTTTCTTAATACACTTATCAAATTTTGTATCAATCGAATATTATTTACTATATGATATATAAATTTATATTTTATGCATAATTTTAAACTAAAAAGTTTGCAATTTAAACAATTTATTGATAACATAGCTATTGATCTTTAATTTTTTAAAAATTTTGTAAGTATTGAAGATATAAGAAAAATATGTTATTCAATGGTGGTGGATTTATCAAAATTCACCTCTAATAAAAAGATATTGAGTAAAGTTGTAACTTAAAACTATAACCAATTTTGTAACTAAATTTTGTCCTAAAAGTAATCTCTCTCACATGACAGTCTCTTTGTGTTTTAATTTGCCATAACATTTTTTTTTCACCTCTGATAGACTATCTATTAATAATTGTAAACCTGCTACAAATATTTATATTTGGAGGATATTAGCTTGTGCCAAATGATCTTGTAGCACCCTATTGTCTCATAGCATGAAGGCTGGTTTAGGGTTACCATAATCTCATTGCACAGATGATGCACCAAAATATACCATTTTATGAGACTTTGTTTGACTAGCTATTACCTTTAATTATTTATTATAAAATTCTATAGTTTTTATGAAAGAATGAAGATTTGAATCTTGAATGTATTTGTTTAAATTATCAGACCAATTAAGTTACTAACTGCTATTGTGAGAATAAAAGCAGCCACATCAACTATACCATTTTCTTAATAACCTGCCTTAATTTGTTTCTTCCTAGCTAATAGTCTCAACACATGACAATACGTCACTCCTAGAAAAATATTTAAGAACACTATTTTTTTTTTTTTTTTTTTTTTGATGAATAGACAGAGTCACACTAATTTGCTTTTGTATTGAAATTCTTTTATTTTTACTTCGAGATACAGCATGTTTGGAAGATATAAGACCCAAATTTTGTTACATTATATGTAATTTGTTTGTTTGAAAAATTTGTAAACATTTCATAAATAATCATGACTTTTTTAATTATTTCTAATAAAGGTTAGAAATAAATTATCATAACTGTCATAGATGATCGTGATTTTTAAATAGAGACATGTATAAGGCCTCTAAAATAAATTTTTAAAGCAACTTTAAATTTAAGTTTGGGAATCTTTTAACGAAATGTGGTAATTTTGTACCTTCTCGTAATTTGCCATAAAATTTGTAGAAGAATATAAAATTATATTCAAGTAAATTGAGAAAGTTAAAAAAAGTTGATACAAATATATGCTTAGGACAAACAAAAAAAATACACAAACTCTCTCTCAAAAGGATAGATAAGCTGGCTACTCTAACTGAATCCACCAACAAATATAAGAGAAATAATCGTCACTTTAATGGAATCCACCAATGAATATTAGAGCAAAAATCAACACCCACAGGAAATCCACTCAAGGATAAGGATGTGTTTGGTAGAGTGAATTTTAGGGAGGATGGAAAAAAAAATGAGAGAAAATGATAAGAGAAAACTTTTTGAAAAGTATTTGGTTGAAAGGGAGAGAGAGAATAATGATGGTAGGACCAGGGTGTTTTCTCTCCAAATCCACTAAAAAATTTTCTCTTCAAAATAAAGAGAAAACTGGGTGAGAGAAGTTTGATAGGTAAATGATGAAAATGCCTTTTTTTTTTTTCGTTAAAGTTTTGTAAAACACACTCTCTTTTATTATTATTCGTTTAAGCCAAATAACGTAGACAATTGCTTAGAATAACACTCTAAGTAAGCATAGGAGAACAAAATTATAATTCAAAACATTACATTTTCAAGACTAAGTTAGAAAGACTCATGAAAACTAGAAACATAAATAAAAGATATATATTCTTTGACTGATGGAACATAAATGGTTGTAATTTTCCCTAAAGCTTCAAATTAAATGTTATTTGACCAGTTGGGAAAGAGACTCATTAAAGCTTTCAAATTCAATAACATCAAAAATTGCATGGAAAATTAGTTCAAATATAGGCCTCTTTGGGTAGGGCTTGGGAATCACGTTGGGCTGCGCCTAAAAATTCTTTGGACACTCCTATGACAAATGTGTTCTTTAACGTTGGGCTGGGCTTAAAAATTCTTTGGACACTCCTATTGGGCTAGAAGAAAGGACTTATATTTTATTAGGGTTTTGAATGATTAATGAACTAAGTTGGGTTAGACCAGACCTAATCCAACCCCCATTCGAAACGCAATTTGGCCAGCTAAAGAGGATTCATGCAATCCTCACCACTTTCTCTTTCTTCCTCTCTCTCCAACTTGGTGTGTTAATGGGCTTTGAGCACTTACAACACCAATATAATCCTTGGTTTGATGCATTTGGGGGCCTAAAATGAAAACTAAATTAAGACCTTTTATATATTTAAATAAATTTTTTTAAATAAAAAATTACTTAAAAGTCTTAAACTCTATTATCTTGTTTTAGATGCAAAGAATATTTATAGACACAAAAATTTTGGACAAAACTTTTCACATTTTTTGATGTAGCATATTGATAGTGATAAGTAAAAAAATTATGCTAGTGATGAATTTAGATGAAAACTAATAAAAGTTATCAACTCAACTACTGTAAAAAAATGTAGTGATATTTTTTGTGTATTGCTTTTTTTTTTTTTTTTTATATATAGAAGTGCTACATTCACAACATTTTCACAATAAATTCTATGTGTTAAATTGTTATTGGTTCTAATTTTTGAACTCACCATTGAAATTACTTTTTTGCCCATTAATAACAACTAGTAACAACTTGTCATTTAGGATTTGTTGTAAAAATGTTATGAAAAATGTTTTGAAACATAACATTTCTCTTCTTCTTTTTTTTCTTTTTTTTCATTTGATAAAAAATATTATTTTATTTATTGGCTAATATTTAGGCTTAATTAATACTATTATAATGAAAGAAATATCCCTATTGGTTAAAATTTGGGGGTCTTTTCTTTATCTGGGAGCTTTAGACAACCGCCTTATTTGCCTATACTATAGAGCTGCCTTGATAAGCCCATAAGTGACAATGCAAGCCACGTTACAAGGCTTGACTCATGATTTGCTATATCTATAGTAAATCTCATCTAAATTGCATCTCAACATGAAATGTTTGTTTGTTACTACTAATGTCGATTGATATAATTCCTCAAAATTAGTAGCTTCAAGAGGTGTCAATCCTCCCACAGAAGCAAACTAATAAAGGAGATTTAGTTTACTAATAACTTACCCAAATCAACATCAACCAAATTATCTCAACCTCCCATGAAAAGCCACTGCTCATGATTTTGTCATAACCTCAAAACCCAATAACTAAAGACAATCGTAACTGATTACAGGAGGATTTTAGATGTTCCTTTAAGCCTCTATAAAGGCACGACCAATAGGAGTATTGACTGAAGTTGCTCTACTCACCAACATACAACATTTTTACTTCCTTGCTTAAGACGATATATTGTGTTATATACAATAAATCCTCTTTTGTGTGTGTATGTGTTTGGTAGCATAAGTAAAACTCTCTCTCTCTCTCTCTCTCTCTCCAATCTAAGAATTGTTAAGGCAAGTAGAGACTATTAGTGGACTTTTAGTTTACCTTCTAAGGCTTATTGTTCTTTTAAAAGCTTTCAAGATACCCTTATAGCCATTGATACCAACAAGTGCAAGTGGGAGTAGCAGGCTCGACTCGTCATTCTGAACCCAAGTCAAAAGGCTAAGTCAATTTAGACACAATACATGGCAAGGTGACAAAAACAACCCTAACAATATGTAAGCTCAATGGTTCCTTGTGTGAGTTGTAAATCCTATTTTGCTGGTTGGCTTTTTGTAGTAGGTTGTCCTATAAGTGCTTTTTTTTTTTTTTTTTTGGTTTTTTTTTTGGATCTTGCTTGCCTAAGTAGCTTATATTTGACCTAGTTTGCTCTTAAACGAAAATTTATAATTGTTTAAATAAGAATGGCTGAGTATTAGAAGAATTTTATAACATATATCACAACTAATACAAGTTGGGTTGCAAACTTGCTATCAAGTTTGTAAATTAAAGGATTAAATATTAAAGACTATATTGATCAATAACCTATATAATTTTTTAAATGATTAGTTATACATGCATTTCATGGGTCTTTTCACCCCATGCATCTCATAGTTTTTGAACCCAATATTTAATATTTACACATACATCTGCAATTATACATCTCACGAGATTGAGGGAGTGAAGGGGAATTGGCTCATTAATAACTCCGCCAAAAAAATCTCAAATATTAAAAGGTCCTTAGTTTTAGCCTTGGCCCTTATCGAAAGGACAAACCCCTCTGTCTCTCTCTCCGGTCTCCACCCTCCATAAATTCTCTCTCCCAAAACCAATCCTAATAATGAGCCATCACCTTTCACCAACCCATTATAAAAATTTCCTTTCGGACCCACATTCTGTAATTAGAAAACTCAAACAAAAGTTACCTTATGTCATTTACTTCTCACCCCATTTTTATGACCCCTTTTGGTAACTCTATGGCCCCCTCTTTCATGCTTTCGTAGGTTTACTATAAACTCAAAATTTTAATAATTGTTAATATAGAAGAAGAAAGAAAGGTCAAAAGATACTATATAACTTTTTAGAACTAATTAAGGTACATATACTCATATAGAGCTTTTTGTGCATATTATTACTATACATCTAGATTGATTTATTTTTTTCAAATTTTTTTTTTATAGTAATCAAATTACATGTTTAAAATATTTGTACTTGGATTGATTTCTTAGATTAATTTGTTATTAACTATATATTTGTTAAAAAAAACACTTGTGTATAGATTTTGAAAAGCCTCCTATGAACCCCTACTTAAGAAGAAAATTTTACTAATTGCCACCCGAATGTAAAATCCAATTTGTAATTGCATTTGTAAGATTGTACATTTTGTTTCATTTGACTTAAATATAATTTGCTAAAACCTTTAATCTTTTATAACAAATTATATGAATAAAATTGGTGATGCACTCAATCCCTATAGCACTATCAAATTAGCATTCACAAAATGCAACACTAGTATGAAACTAATTAAGATGATTAAACTCTTTATGGGGTGCAGTAGTATATGATTAGGATAGGGATACTATATAATGCAGTGGAGATACGAATTTTCCACGAGACCCAATTCATACAATCTTAAATTCAAAGGATTCGTGCCCTTTAAAAAATAGTTGCGGAACAATGACTTTTATATTATCTGCCTACCTCATAATATCGGTTTTTGAAAATAAAGGATTGTATTATCAAGGGGCATCTTGACCAATCCACTTATATATATATATATATATATATATATATGAATTATCAAAAGTCTTCATAGTTTCCATGCTGTATCACAAATCATAACATATATATACTCCGGAAAATTTACTAAATTTTAGCGATAAATTCAATATAGATTCTTTATCTATATAAAAAAAAAATTAAAAAAAAAAAGACTAATAGATTGATTCAAGAATACATGCAAGGGTAGTTGGCATTTTCTTACATATTATTATTATTTTTTTATAACTTCTTTAGTTCTTTACCTGTTCTTCAAAAAAAACTTCTTTAGTTCTTTACCTACAAGTAATTGAATTTATTGAATGTATTTGCTACTAAATTATCATTATCTATTTCTTGATAAAAAGTTATCATGATCAAATGGGATGGAGTAACTTCTTTTTATTTATTTATTTTTATAATCTAATGTTATAAAAAGTGGGTGATAGTAGATTTAAACCTAATCGCTGAACTAAGGCTCTTGGTTATATTTTTTCGGTTTAGAGGTAAAAGCAATTTTAGATGTTTTTTTTATCGAGACATCCAAAGTTCAAATTCTCCCATTTTGTTGCAACTACCAAATTATCAACAAAAAGAAAGAAAGAAAAAAAAGATACAAATCCAATAATAATTTCCTTAACAAAAAACATTAATTAAATGTCTTACATTTTAGAACCCCAATTCACTATGGACGACTGAAAATTTATGGGGTAAAACAATAGATGGATGGAGCCAAGAATGGAATGGAGTACTTTTTTTTTTTTTTTTTTTTGTCTCCGTCTTCTTCTTCTTATTTTCTGGTTGGAGGGAAGGAAAAGAAAAAAGCACTAATTTCACGTATAGGACAATACAAATCCATAGGATAACTTGTAGCTAGCCACTATTGGCAAATAAATCTCCAAGGGACCACGTTAGTTATGAAGAGAGAAAAGAAACAAAACAAGACAATTATTATGAATATGAATATGAATATGCTTTTACCACCTCTTTTATTTTGCCGACGGTGGTAAATTTTTTTTTTTTTTTTTTTTTTTTTTTTTTTGGTATACATAAAGGGGCGGTAAAAGTAAAAATTATCTCCTTTTAGTTAAAAATTTGACAAGGAAAAAAGTGGTCGAACAGAACAGAGTTTATGAAAAACCTCATAGGCTTGTAAAATTTTATATTTTGTGATGATTCATGGGATATATCCTATACCAGCCATAATTTTAAAAAGCAGACAGAGAATTGAAAAAGAAAAGAAAAAAATCTCAGGTTTTAGATCCAATTGTAGTTTAACCAGTGATTGAAATGTTTTAATTAATAATTATTTCACAGTAAATATAATTATTTATAATAATAACGAATATAATATTTTCTGAAAATATATATATTAAAAAATAACTAAAAATTTGCAAGCTGTTTTATTATCTTTACAAAACCAATAATCCTTCAAAAAGGTAATTAAAGGTTCCAAATTTCATGACATAACATCACATTTTGATTAGTGCTCTTATACTCGACCACACGCTCTAATTGAAATAGATTGAAATTTATTGATCAAACACCAGATTTATCTAATAACAAATTTCACATTAAGATCTCCACAAAATTCATTGTTTAATTAATTTATGCCAAAGATCTATACCTAAATGTTATTAACAACTTTCTAAATTAGTTTTGGACCCTTCATTTCTTCTCAAAAAAAAAAAAAAAAAACGTTTTGGACCCTTCATAAAGTTTTTTTTTTTTTTTTGATGAATTTTTTTTGTTTTTTAAGGTAGGTGTAGATTATACATTCAAAGCCATCATTATTATGCTTTTTTTTTTTTTTTTTTTTTGGAGAGAGAGTTTCAACTTTTTCCAATCTCTGTTTTCATTATTATACTATGCTTTAAATTTCACAATATCAACCAAATATATTATACAATAGAACACAATGCTTGCATATTTATAATCAAAATGGTCCAAATACTCTCTCCCATTTTATTATTGAATAATAAAAAAAATAATCAAAACGAACCGTCCAATTCTAATTATTCCTTTATTTTTTTTAATGAATTTTCATCTGTTTTTTATATAAGTAGACCGATATAGATGCCGGTTCATGATTGAACGGCCGGTATGGTTTGGTTTTTAATACAACAATGCTGTCAGCATGCATCCAAATTAAGTGTAACCATCTTAGGGCAACCTCATATGATTGTATGAGCCAATTTGTAATTTCCTTGTTGAATTTATAGAATACCAAGGTGAGTGCTCTTACAAATATCACCGTTCTTTTTCTAAAAAGGCCAGATTGTGGTGGAACCCATGTATGGGTACACCTATCCAATAATTGCATTTGTTGAATTTGTCACAAGCATGACATTGAGTTGGATACTTTTTCAATTCTCTCTCTCTCTCTCTATACCAAAGTTGAGGTGCAATTTATAATTTTGAAGTGGAAACTACAAATATAGAGATGATCATGAAAAGTAAGCAACACTAAGGATGCATTCTCTTCCAACAAGAAAGTGTCCTAAGCCATGATCTTTTTGGCATTCTAAGTGATACATTTAATATCATTGATATAGAAGCAGGCTCTGGTTTAAGAATCTATAGTTGTGTCTTTTTGTCAAACAAAATCAAGAAAAAGATATCATGACACAAGCTAGACCAGAATGATTAAATTTAAGTACTCCACAAACAAGAATATCATTAATCTTCCCATGTTCATATATTTTGTAGAATGAATTGGTTGATTTTAAAATTTTAACTCACTAATTAACATATCAAAGTGCATCACTAATGAATATCATGGATTATAGTACCATATTTTAGTACAAGCATTATATACATTATTTGCTCATTTGTATTTTAATATGAGTTAGTGATCATAATTTGATGATTGAAAAGATTGGATGAAGATAATGTCAGGGACAAGATTAAGATAATGTAAGGGGATAAAATGTGACACTTGGAGAGAGAGAGAGAGAGAGAGAGATTCTTCTAGAAAAACATTTTTTCTTAGACAAGGTCTACTATTAAGATAGCATCTGTAAAAGAAAATAATGTAACTTTGGAAGTATTACAAAATAAGTATACTGCTTAGGATATAACATTTTTTTTCACAACTGCGCATATGAGTTGTTGTGATTAGAGTAATATTACGTTCACTTAATTCTACCATTAACATAATTTTTATTATGCAAAAATCACAACAAATTATATAAATAGTTGAAAAAAAAAAATTTGTCTCCAACATTAACCCTTGAATGGAAAGAGAGAGAGGGTCTAAAATATCACAATTGAGATAAAACCCATTAGCACTTAATGAAATTTAAAGATATGATCATTTGAGGGGCTGAGGGCACTTCTCCAATCTTACGAACTCAACTTTTAATTACAACCTCAAAACATCAGACGGAAAACAAAAGCACCAAAGAATAGAACCAAACAAAAACATCAAATGGAAAACAAAAGAACATAGAATAGAACCAAACAAAAGCAAGGATCACATTTCTAATATACTTGAAAATTATTGAGAAGTAGGAGTAAAATTTAAATGTGTAAGAACAAAAGAGTACAAACCCTCTTGATCCATCACCCAATCCCAATAGGTGGAAATTGAATTATTTGGGATGAAGGGTGTGCTACTTTTAGGGAGCAAATGTGGATGGGCCCTTTTCCTCCCCACCATAAATAAATATCAATGGGATCCAATCCAAGGAACTATATAATTTTTCCTCCATTAAAATTTAAAATCCTCACACCACTAACTAGGAATTGTCTTGATCCATATGATATGAAAGGCAAAAGGAAAAGATAAATGACAACAACATCAAAAAGAAAAAAAGAAAAGAAAAAAGTGTGAATAAATATATAACCCTTTATTACAATAGTTGTATTTTTATTTTTATTTTTATTTTTATACAAAAATAGCAGATTCTTTGGATAGTTTTATAACCTTTATTTGCTTCTCTCGCTCTCTCTAATATAAAGGCCACCTCTTTCTATGACTAAAAAAGAAAAAGAAAAAAAGACCATCTCTTTCTACTGCATATATTTAATAACTTAATAGCTCTTCACACTCTGTCACTTTGCAGGTACACGATAGCAATAATATCTTTGCAGTGTGATCACAAGTGGCTGTGTACTGCCAACTTGATCTGATAGATGATGGGTGTGGTGGGAAATTGGTACTATTGGGTATGAAAATATTCAAGAGCTTTTGCTTTGAGTCCTCCATCGCAGCTCCACCATTGCTGATCGGTGAGTTCAATCTGAGTGCCTTCAAGTTTCAATTTTTTTTCATATATTCTATCTGGGTTTGTGGCTAAAGCCTTCAAGTTTCAATTTTTGTTTTTTTGCTTTCTGGGTTTACTCTCTCTTCACTCATTATACACAGTATTGTATTTGGACCCTTTAATTTTGCCGACTATCCACACTTATCCATTTCAAGAAATGGTCATCTGGGTTTTCATTCCTCTTTTGAATACTGTCTCCCTCTTTAGCTTTATGGCCACCTCACTTGTCCTTTTGTTTCACTTTTCTATTTCTGCATGAAAAGGTGAACTTTTTCCTATCCGGGTTAGCATTAGTGTTGTAAAAATTGCCATTTTTTCTTGCGGGTTCACTTGTCAGTTACTGTTTGACAAATAGTCTTTCATTTGAGAGCATTGAAGACAGTAGAGGATTAGAGGTGCTAAATATTTTGTTCTTTTTTTTTCTTTCTTTGGTGTACGTGCTCAAATATTATTGGCCTCCTGTTTTAAGTTTGTGGAAAATTGACATATTGACTATTTGACTTCCACCACTTGTATTAGTATTATCCCTGAGAGAAGAGGTTAGAGAGCAATAGAGCAAAAAGTTTCTGTTTGGTAGGAAGGAAGAACTTGTAGGTCCTCTGATAGTCTTACTCTTACATTTTACATTAAGATTAAGTTTTTATTTGTTTTGCCAATTTTATTAGGGATTAAATGGAATTTTTATAATTCACCTGTAGTTGTAGTTTGCTTTATGTTTTGTTACTTTAGTGTGTCATAATCATGTTTCTTTTGCTGTATTTATAAGCTATTGGTTGCTATATGTGAAGTTTTCAAAAGTATACTCTAATAGATTTCGATTCCTAAATTATAAATTTGAGCCTTGTGGTTTCATGGAGTTCTATGTTTTGTTAATTTAGTGTGATATAATCATGTATCTTCCCTATCTATGTCTATATAATCTATTTGTTGGTATAAGTGGAGAGTTCAAAAGTAACCTCTAATAGACTTGATTCCTAAATTTTAAATTTGAGCCTTGTAGTTTCATGGAGTTCCATGACTATAAATTTGGATTTTTCTAAGAGACATCGAATCTATATTATGTAGGAGAGCTGAAAGATGGACAGGACCCGATTGGATGTAAGATTTCATCACTCAGGATCAACACAATCAGAGGAATCAGCTTTAGATTTGGAAAGGAATTACTGCAATCATTCTAATTTTCCTTTGTCATGTCCATCACCCCTTCAACCTTTTGCCTCAGGTGGTCAGCACTCTGAGAGCAATGCTGCCTACTTCTCATGGCCTACTTCAAGTCGATTAAATGATGCGGCAGAAGATCGGGCAAACTACTTTGGAAACCTTCAAAAGGGGGTGCTGCCTGAAACTCTGGGGCGGTTGCCAACAGGGCAGCAAGCTACTACCTTACTTGAGCTGATGACCATTAGGGCGTTTCATAGCAAGATCTTGCGTCGGTTTAGTCTTGGTACAGCAATTGGGTTTCGAATTCAAAAGGGCATGCTCACAGATATTCCAGCTATTCTTGTCTTTGTTGCCCGTAAAGTTCACAGGAAATGGCTCACCCACACCCAGTGTCTACCGGCTGCCCTTGAGGTGGGAAAATTTGTTACTTCTGGTTTTGCCTTGGGTTTCACATGTCTTATAATGATCTCACTATACGTTTGCTGAGAATTTATTTTTGATACATAATAATTACTTTTTTAATATGAGGAAAATGCCCAAGTACAAGTGAACTATATAAGTGCTTATCATAAAAAATAACAATCTAAAATTTAAAAGATTTATAAATTCTGATAGATATGATAGATAGGCATTACCTTAAACAGTCTCCCAGTTATACAAAGATCTCAAGAATAAAGATTTAATTGAAATTAGGTTAAAGCTCAACCCATTTGATAGTCTGGCTATTCTTTTTCCTCCATATTATTTGCATAGTACATGGTGCAATTGAATTCCAAATCATATTATTCACATGATGACCATGTTTACCATTTCAGCATGCAAGCAAATCCACAACCGATCTTGACTTCACCCATTTAACTCCAAAGAGATAGAATACAAATGACCACAACTCTCTAGCCACCAAATAGTAGAGTAAAAGGTGATCTCCTAAATTATTACTACTAGCCTTACACAAAAAGAGTCAATCCACTATTGTTATTCCTCACTTACAAAGGTTATCCATTGTTAAAATTCTTCCCATGCAGTTGACCAACTTACCCCCCTTTATGCTCTTCTATAGAAATCCAGTAGCACCATGCACTTTCAAAGATATGTTTAATCTTTCCCATATTAGAATATATATTATCATAAATATTAGAATATATAGTACCATAAATATGTAGACCATGGTTTTGTAATCACATAGACTACTATGGTTTTAGGGTTAACCATACGAAACGTAATGTATTCTTATACCTACTCTATATTGGATTCATGGTAACATATAATTCATAATGGTAAATATGTATCCATTTGGGGCTTTTCGCCGTGGACATAGGCCATTAGACCAAGCCATGTTAATTATCTTTCTTTCGCTCTCTCTCTCTCTCTTCATCTTTTTATTTTCATCTTTTGATTTTAACATGGTATCAGAGCCATGTTCTAGTCTAGTTCCCCAAAGGCTGCCAACTCACTCATGTTCCTCACCACTACACTTGTCCTCTGACCACAGTAGTCTTCTTTTGGCCTCCATCTATCATTGATGGTCATCATTCGCTACTATCTTGCACATTCCAATTCATGTCATGCCTGATTTACTCTATATTCTATCCAATCATTTATGGTCATGTTTTAATTCACGAGCTTACATTACAAACACAATGAGTCTTCAAGCTTCCACCTTGAGTTTGAGAGGGGGGAGGGTATTAGAATATTACCATAAATATGCAGACCATGGTTTGGTAGAATACCATGGGCAATTGTGGTTTTGTAATACCACAGGCTACTGTGGTTTTAGAGTTACCATTCTAAGCCTAATGTATTCCAATGTAACCCTACATCTGATCATTGTAACATATAATTCAAAATTATAACAATGCAGTTGTTTGGGGCTTTCTGTTGTGGATGTAGCTGTCAGGCTAAACCATGTTAATTCTCTCTCCCTCTCTCCTTTTATTTTCTTATTTCTATTTTAATATATGTTTGTTGAGGATTATTTATGATCTTTTTAATCCTAGGTATTAGATTGTGTTAGAATCATGGTTAAATGATTAAATTTACCATTTCCTAATAGCTCAAGCTTTTGGGATAATCGGTAATTTATCATGGTAATTTATCAGATTGGTTATCGCATCAATTACAATTCTGGTCCAACTAACAATTTTTTTTTAATTAAATTCTGTAGACATGATTGAAAGATAGAAAATACTTGAGGGGTTGAAAAATGTTAAAAGAATGACCTTTGACAGATTCCCAGCTTTCTGAAAATGAAACTGGATGTTCCAATATTTAAATGTGTTGAAATTTAAGGAAATTTAACTTATCGAAAAAAAAAATTTGTTGGAATTTAAAATCTGTTATGATCTTGACCGATCTCTTATTTTTTACTCGGGAAGTTGAAGTTCCTTTTAATTTTGGGGCAGGGGCCTGGAGGTGTATGGTGTGATGTGGATGTTGTGGAATTCTCCTATTTTGGTGCACCTGCTCCAACTCCCAAAGAACAATTATATACAGAGCTCATAGATGGCTTGACAGGAAGTGATCCATGCATTGGTTCTGGCTCCCAGGTAATTTTTTTCTCTTTAACCAAACTCCCATTTCATGTGCTTGTTAAATTTCAGGGAAAACACTTGTTCACAGAACATAATGGAAGCAACTCTACCCAGTTTTGGAGAATTCTTGAATATACCATGACAGAGCATTGATCAATCTTTGTTGCATGGAAGTAGGAGTTTTTAAGAATTATTCTATAAATCTATATAATGTTGATCAAAATATCTACTAATCAAAAAATATATATATTGATCAAAACCTCTTATCACTAGTATAATTTATCACTTGTTGTAATATTTCTTCAGTAAATCATGACAATATTAATTGAACTGGTAATAATACTTATAAGTTTACATTTCAACCTTTGTTGTGATAACCAATGGTAGGCTCTATAGTCTTTTCAGTGAAAACTCTATTAAAAATAGGACTTTTTAACCATGAAATTTTATATAAAGAAAGTATATATTGAAAGCATTTAGATAGTGTATCACTTTTTTCCAATGAAACATCTGTTTAAAATTTAACTATGAATGTTTGTTTAGAAAAAATAAAATTTAAAGCACTTTGATAGTGGAGGAAACTTATTTATCACTTTTTATAATTTACCAATGAAAGTGGGCCATCTGTGACTCATGAAGAAAGCTATATCTACTCTTTTCTACCATTTGTAATGGTTGATTCTGAAAAGCTGCAAGAAAGATCTGGTAAGCCACCAGTAAGCATTGTGATCTGACATCTATTTCGTGTGTGTGGGGCCTGATTTCTGGATCTGGGTTTAATGAATGCGAAATGATCACTAATCTAAGTATTATTTCAACTCCTTTGTCATCTATGATTGGTTAGAGCCAAATATCTTGACACCTTTGGTTCTAGTCTGAAAAAGTGAAGTATTTAGTTTTGTATCAATATATACACATTTGTAATCATCAAAATTAGATGACAGATTTGGGACCACCTTTGAGTGGGATGATGTCAACTGCTCACATGAAATGATTGGGAGATCTCAACAGCTAGCTTTTCATATTTGTTTTCTTCTCTTCATATTGGTATAGTAATTTGGCTCACAAAAAGGTTCTTTGTGAATTTCTTTATGTCATTGTAGCCCTTGGTGCAACAGCATTTGATCGAATACAGTCTGGCTTTTGGCTTTCTTACCTGGTGAATAATTGCATGGCCAACAGTTTGTGCCAAGATAAACTCTGCTGATGGTTTGGTGCAGATTGTCTGTGTGATTAGAACAACATTTATATGTTTTTAGGGAATTTTAGAAGACGTGAATTATATATTTTCCCCCTTACCTAATATGCTGAGACAACTTCTAGGGAGGACAAATGCTTGGTGAACAAGTAATCTTAGAAATGAGGAAAAAAAGAGAAAGAAAGTCGAGAGACATGTTTTTCAATGCTATCTTTGTATTCATGGTGAATGCTAGCAAGTCATTTACGAACTTAGCTGTCCATCAAAGGTTATGATTCTTATGAAATAGGATTGATGGCAGCTTATTTTCAGTTATGTGTTTCCTTTTAGCTGGTAAACTGTATTGCGTAGTATTTGTAAAGCTTCTTATCCTTGTCTTGGTGATTCAACCATATTTTATTAACTTGTTAATTAATCATTATGCTTGGCCAAACTTTTTCAACAGCATTTCTTAAATAGTGAAAAACATTTGCAATGTTTTTGTTAGGTTGTTTACTATCTTTCGTTTCCTGAATCTCAATTTTCTAACAACATTTGTTACACACTAGTAGCTGGTGTCTTCACTTCTGCTCATGAAATTACCTAATTGCTTTTTTGCTTATATAGGTGGCAAGCCAAGGGACATATGGAACCTTGGGCGCTATTGTAAAAAGCCGAACAGGAAATAGACAGGTTGGTTTTCTCACAAATCGGCATGTGGCAGTTGATTTGGACTACCCAAATCAAAAAATGTTTCATCCGTTGCCACCCAACCTTGGACCTGGGGTGTATCTTGGTGCTGTGGAGAGGGCAACATCATTTATCACAGATGATCTTTGGTATGGCATCTTTGCTGGAACAAATCCAGGTAATGTAGTTCCAAATTGCAGTTATCGTTAATGAATTACCTGGATTATTGGCAAAAACTTATAAGCTTGTTGTGAATTTATGAATCATATTGTAGAATCATGCTTCTGTAAAGTCCAGAAAGTTGCTACCTTGCTGTCTAAAAAAATAGTTGGGATCTTTTTTAAGACTGATCATTTAGTGGGTTCCAGTGGGGATACTGTCGTCCAATATTTATAACTTAATCCTATGTGCTTTGTATTATGGGTATTACCTGTAGACCAGACTGTTCTTTGGATCAAAATGGAGGCACCCAACCAAAATGACAATCTCAACCTTAAACTTATTGTCTTAATCGAAATGCACATTTCTCTCCTGCACCCTTGAACTGAAGCACTCCTAGCTCAACAGGTCAAGCTGTTTTGTAAAAATCAGTCATGTGCACTGTAAATCAGCCCAGACCAAACTAGGTTGTGCCTGTTTACACTGGTCTGAACATTGTGTGCCCTTCTAACCTTTTGATTAGTTGATTGTTGCTAATTTCCAAATGGTAGATTTTTAATGATAGTGCTTGTAAATGCTTATTTAGGGGTGTAAAGTTATTGAGGCAGGAAATACTTTTTGCCAAATTTATTGAAACAGACTAGGGTAAGTTTATTGAATATTTTTTGTTATGTATTGCAATATGAGGGAGAAGGCTCATTTTAGCATTGCCTGCAGAAATCTATTTAGTATTTAATCCTCTTTCTTGAGGATCTTTTGGCTTTGTGCTGGTTTAAACTATGAAGCTTATGTTTAAATCTGGTAGTATCGTTGATTAGTTTGGATGTCTTCCCGTTGGATCAATCCCATATATATTTGTATATCTTACTAAAGCAATATTATTGATGATTTCACAATTGTCTGTATAACTTCACATATGTGGTAATGGGTTTCTCATTGTGTTCTGACCCCCACATATACCCATTACGGTTTGGTGCCCATGCAGAAACATTTGTACGAGCTGATGGTGCCTTCATTGCTTTTACGGAAGATTTTAACATGCACAACGTGACTACAACTGTAAAAGGTGTGGGTCAGATAGGTGATGTCAACATCATAGATTTGCAGTCTCCCATTAACAGTCTCATTGGAAGGCAAGTGGTCAAAGTTGGAAGAAGTTCTGGGTTGACTACTGGGACCATAACAGCCTATGCCCTAGAGTACAATGATGAGAAAGGGATTTGTTTCTTCACTGATTTTCTTGTTGTTGGTGAGAATCAGCAGACATTTGACCTTGAAGGTGATAGTGGAAGCCTCATTCTCCTAACCGGTCAGAATGGGGAGAAGCCACGACCTGTCGGGATTATTTGGGGAGGGACGGCTAATCGAGGTCGGCTGAAACTAAAAGTTGGACAACCTCCAGAAAATTGGACTAGTGGAGTTGATCTTGGACGCCTTCTTGACCTCCTTGAACTTGATCTCATCACAACCAGTGAAAGGCTTCAAGGTTTGTGCTTCTGAATCAACATTATTTTTCCCATTGGTTACTTCTGTGGCCCATTTTGTATAGTATGGAGTCGCATTCTTATCATATCACAAAAAAGCAAGACATTATGGTAATATAGATATCATTTTTTGCCTCAAGGACGTAAATTGCTGTTGAAACTCAAACTTAACTGTCAAACTTGGCTTAAATTTTAATTTGTTCCTAGGAATTGAAAGGGTAGAAATGGCTTTATTGCCCAACGGTACTTCGTTTAATGATAAGGTTGGAGGCAATTTATAATGGGTGTGGTGTTTAGGGGATTAAGGCGTCAAGTACATGATTGGCCTGTGACTATATCATGTGTTCATGCCCACAGTTATGCAAACTTCTTTACATTATTACAAATGTAGACAATATAGAGAAAAGAAAATTATAGTGGGAACGAATTAGGGAATCTTCAGAGAGAGAGAGAGAGAGAGAGAGGCTGAAAGTTTCATACCCATCTGATTTGGTGTGATATTGCAAAAGTATTTAGTCTGTGTTTATTCTTGGAAATTTTTTTATCTTTGTCCAAGATTTTCCAGAAACACACTAAAAAAAAAAAAAGTGTGTTACTTTCACTTTTCCGTTCTTTCAGTTGGAGTTAAATGTTTGGGACACATGGGAACACTTGTATAGTTGTAGGATAACATTGCTAGAATCAAACTAATTTGAGGTCACAGAGTAATTTACCATTAATCTTTCTATGGAAATTCTATGCATGTTCTAATTTGGATTAACATCATTTTAGCAAAAGTCTTTCCAACTTCTTTCATCCAAGAGATTGCTGTGGAAAAGTAGCCTCCACATGTTATTTTTGAAGAGCATGTCTCTTGGCTTATCTTGGACCAAGCAATGGGTTTAAATTTCTTATGTAATTGTGAAACCCTTGTTAATAGGTATATACATAGATGACATGCTCTCACAGTTTCCTAAGTATGCTCATTTTAGGTTTGATGATGAAGAATTTAAGATACAATAGTGTCGAGTCTCATTGTTTGGTTTTAAGCAAGCTGAGGACATGCATTCAGAAATTTGTGGGGTGACTCCTCAGGAGAAAGGGTGGAAGTTGGTCATAGCAAAATATCTTTGGCATGTTTATCACTGACTCACAATACCTTCTCTACTGTTTTTTGGGTAATATAGTTGCAGTGCAAGAGCAGATGAATGTTTCAGCAGCAGGAAATGATTCTACAGTTGGGGAGTCATCTCCAGCTGAGAGGGTGCCGTTAAAAGATAAATTTGAAGAGAATTTTGAGCCACTTGGTTTGAAGGTCCAGCATGTTGTTCAAGTTGAAGGCGAGTCCTGTCAGGGCCGGAATCCACCATTCATCCACACCGAGTTTCATATAGAAAATGGGATTGACAAAACTCCAAATGTAGAACACCAGTTCATTCCAAGTTTTGCTGCCAGATCTCCAGTTCATCAAAGCAATCCAGAGAAACATGCAGAATCTAAAAGTCTCTCAGCATTGAGGAATGGCTCTGATGAAGAGGTTTTTGTTTCTTTGCAGTTAGGTGAGCCGGAATCAAAGAGAAGAAAGCACTCCAATTCTACATTTAACATCGAAGAACCAAAATGAAGCAAGGACAAGAAAATTGACTCGGCTTACTTGGAGGGACATAATTGTTCCTCAATTTTGGCTTCATGTTGCTAGGCCTTAAAATTCCAAATTGCAAGTATCTTTTAAGTGTCAAATTGCTACAAAAATATCAGGTTCCTGCCTCCTCTCAGATCAAATACATTCTTTTTAGCATGTTTTGGTCTAGGTTACAACTATAGGTTACATATGTGGGTCATACGTAGAGAAATGTGTAGGTGGTACTTGTGTTTAATTTTTCTTTCATATCATTTGGTTAAGTCATTGTACCATAAACACTCCTGAAGTGGGAGTATGAAGATACTGGCATTTAAGAATGTAAAATGTTATTTTTAGCGAGCCACCTTGGTTATTTAGCACCAAATAGATGTCTCTCTTTTCTTCTTTTTCTTTTTTTCTTTTTTAAGTAAAGCATTGTGTATATGTATTTCTACTCTACTATTAAATGAAGCAAACTCTTATAATGATCCTTGAATGTTGTAACTTATAACCTTTAATTGAATGTCTCATAAGGTGGTTTTTTTTTTCTTGTGGAAAACTGAGTCTCTTCCAAAAGTAAAATGTTTCTTGTGGCAATGCTCACTTGAGTATGCCAAACCTTTGTTAAGGGACGAATTGGTTGGACTGGCTTAGACTCAATTGCTGCAACTCCAGCTGCTATGGAGCCTCTGAGATTGCCTGGAGTATTATCTTCCCCTTAGGAATGTGGAGCCTGTGGTTGCAAAAAAGCCAAGTGTTTTTCAATGTGGTCAGTCCCCATGGTGATTTGAAATCAGATGTCCTGGCTAAAGCAGCAGAATATGTTTACGTAGGAGTCAACTCTCGCTTCTCTCCTACCCGCTCTATCATTCAAATCAAATGGCTGCATCCCCCCCCCCTGAATTGGGTGAAGCTAAACTCAGATGGGCCTTCCTTGGGTAATCCTGGTCAGGCTGGAGGTGGTGGGCTTATTAGAGATTCTAATGGAGTTTGGATTAGAGGGTATACTAGAGGCTTTTGCACAACGTGGGGTTAATCTTACCCAAGAGTTTCTGTTGCTGGTTAGCTTTTGTAATTTTTCTTCCGATTACCACAAAAAAAAAAAAAAAAAAAAAAAAGTATACAACAGTACAATCACTTTAAAGTTGAGGGTTCAAGATGGGCATGGATAAGTGATTCTTTGTTGAAATGATCACTTTTTCTCCTAATTTTTATTATTTCATCTTCAGCATGCCAAGGAGCTGCTTTTTACAAATGTGGTGTGTCAAAAACTTCTCTAATATTCTTTGTTTCACTACAGAACTCTTCAACAGAGACATTCTTAACAACTGAACTGGCAATGCAGGTTTTGAATTAAAGTTTTGGAATTTAACTCAATTTTTTAGCTGATAGAAGTACTGATGGATCCATATTAAGCAAGATAGCATTTCTGTTTGAAAGTGATGGAAGTAACTTCTACAGCAACAATCGTAAAGAGATTCAGATTTGGGATAGATCTGAGCAAAAAGTAGTCAAGTTCAACAATGACACGATACTTTCAAAACAGGCTGTCTATCTTGATAATGGATTAAGAATTTAGGATAGTCACTTCAAACAGCTACGACAGATGGTTTCACCAGGGTCCCTATAGGGATACAGGAGATTACAAGGAATTTTTTTTATGCTTTACAGAGAGTGGACTTTGCTTTCTGCCTTTATGTATTGTTGGTCTCAACTCTCAAACACCACTCTTCTCTCATCTGCAACAGCCCATATAACTAGTTGTTTAAAGCATAAAAGAAATCATATTCCATAATCCCCTTTCTATTTGTCTAGATCAGTCATGCAATATTGCTGGGAAAGAGGCAATTATTTGACAACTGGTCTCATAATCAGAATTTTCAAGCTAATAATGGACTTATCAACAAATTAAGTATATTAGGGAGTGTTATTTCTGATTATATTTCTCTTTCTTTCTTTTTTTCTTTTTTTTTTATACTTTGATAGTCACAACAGACAAGGGGGATTTGACACCAAAATAAATAAATCTATAAGTTTTAATACTAATCTTAAATATGTAATCAAGAGCCTTATAGTTTAATTGATACCTCTCCATGCACAAAATGCTTGAGGGTCCGAGGTGGAAAAGTTCAAGCTGTGCAGTTTGCAACTGTAACTATATTTTTTTAGGAAATGCTACCAATTTAATACGAGTAAGACTTAGATACAATACTTAGGTGCTACTTTTTAGGTTCCCCTTTTAAGATTCTGGCATGTGAATTTTTTCTCATGAGATGGAAATGTATTTTTTAGTTAAGTAGTCACATGACTAAATTTTAAGAAGGGAACCTAAGAAACAGCACCTAAGGTATTGTATCTAAGTTTTGTCCATTTAATATATACTAATAAGATAAAAAAAAAAAACATGCAATACAAATTTTACATATATAATTAAAATGAGGTTATGGCCACAAAGGTCATCTCCTATCTTTTATGCTAGGATGTATATACTCTTGCTTTCTGCCATTGACTAATAAAAAATGAGGATCACAAATAATATAAATGAATAGAAATATGTAATATTTCTAGTGTTTTCTCTTATTATTTGTTTCATATTTAACTAGCAATCTTTTGAATTAACTATGAAGCATATAACAACCTATGAGGTTCCATTGATGTATATTGCCATAGATCGATCAAGGCCTCACTTGTCTTGCGGTGCAATTTGCCCATACTCGATTGTTCCGACTAAAGAACTATCCTCGGAGTCTTGATCAGCCAAGTGGCCCTAAGCTCAGCAGAATGCCTTCAAATGACTGATGCTTGCAGTAAGGCCTAGTACGTTGAGCTAGGCCAATGAGGCTCCTTACCCAAATTGAACTCTCTGGGCAATTTCCTCTCCAAATTCCTTTCATGATTACGAGAAAATATCGTGTATACTTTCTTCCACTTATAGATGGAGGGTTCCATCAATTGTGAGTGGAAGGAAGCATACACCCAAAATAAATTATACTTTATTCATGATTACACTTTTTTTTTGTCCATGTAAATGAAGCGGAAGATCTCAAGTTCTATGGGATGATCCTATCACTCTGGGATCAATAAGATAGATTTAACCCACAATGACCCCCTTTACTTGATTCACAAGGGTGCAATCATCATTTGATGACTTTTGCTTTAAATGACATTGTTCACTTTGATTTATGTGAGGGATAAGACTGCTTGTAATAAATGGCTATAAAAATGTTGCATTTTGTGGATTTCAATGTGGTAGTTTACCGAAGAATAAAATTATTTTTCTCATTAATTAAGGGGCTCCACCTCTAACTTTGTGCTCGCCATTGCTATGAACTACTTGAATCAATAAAATAATAGAATTAGTGCACCATTGTAGATTTCAAAACCAGTAAAATAATCTCAAAAAACTTCTCCTGTCATGGGCTGAACTTAACGCTCCAACTCTTTATTTAATAAAGTAATTTGAAAGATCTGGGAAACCATCCATGCAAGCTTTACAAAGTTTAGGCCTGCATAAGCATTTTATATTAACTTGGAAAGTAATAATAATCATCTGTCAAAAGTATTGAGAACTCTTTTGGAAATTTAAATGATGTTTTGAATGTATTGCATCATAAAAGAGAAATAAAATTAAAGAAAA
Organism: Notholithocarpus densiflorus; assembly: GCA_030021035.2. Classification (NCBI taxonomy): domain Eukaryota; kingdom Viridiplantae; phylum Streptophyta; class Magnoliopsida; order Fagales; family Fagaceae; genus Notholithocarpus; species Notholithocarpus densiflorus. The sequence continues at coordinate 33,781 of JARYZH020000102.1, forward strand.
TCTTTTTATAAAAAACAATCATATAACAAATACATACACAGAGAATTAATTGTACCTTGTCCATAACCGTGAGATGTTTCTCTTCTCTTGGTTAATTTCCTTTGGATAACTACCCATAACTTCTAATAATTACTCATGTCAAACTCTATAAATAGGGTAATATAACCACTGGATATATAGAAGTGTGTGTGTAAAATATATGTGAGAAAAAAGAAGAAAAGGTTCTCTCTATTTCTACTCAGAATATAAGAGTTCTTAAGAGACAAATTCATGTGCCTTGTTTTAGTAGCAAACATCAACATGACTAAGATATGGAAGAATTGTCCACAATTTGCAGCAATCATTGAATTGATCCTAAAGTTATGCACTCTTTTTCTTTGGGGGGTTTAATATATGAATGTTGTTCCTCGTAGTAAAAAGTGATATATACCATGCTTCTGCGGAGGAAAAGCTACGATGCTAATTATAATTTAACAGCAATTTCAATATGTATGTAAGAAATGATTTTTACAAATAAACCTTTCATATTTCATGTATATAAAGGCTAGCTCCACAATTAATTAATTCACATGCAATACTATACACAGCTTCTAGCTAGTACCGTACGTGCATGGTTCGTTTGATTTTGACATGCAGATTAAGTCACCTCATCAATCATCATGTCATTCTAGATGAACTGAATTTGCTATAATTTTTAATATATGTATAGCATTTTTAGAATTATATAATGTTAGGGTCATGCTAATTATATATATATATATATAGTATTGTGTCACCACCCTAGCTAGTAATTTTAGCTCTAATCACCTTTCCTCATCATGTCTGATTACTAAAGCATATGTGTGTGGTGATGGCAAAAAACAATGTAGCAATCATAATAATGATTTGTTTACAGCTATCCAGTCAGGCATATTAATTAATTGAAAGGAAATATTATGTCAGTTATCCATGTGGAATAATAAAAAAGCTTTGCCCATAAAATTATTTTTAGAAAAAACACTTGGACAATATTTGCCAATGATGTGCATAGCTTTGATGTAGAGAAAGCTCTGTCCAAGCGATCCTTATATTAACGTCCACATAAAGTCATGTATGGAACAAAAAATACATACTTTCTATGTGTTCAAATTTGATTAGTTAAGGATGACAATAGATCGAATTTAGTGGCGTTTTTTTTTTTTTTTTTTAATTGTGGTCAACTATAATAATTATAGGGTTAAAAAAAAAAAAAAAGATTTGGACTTCGTATTAGGTTTGGGTTCACATTTTAAGCTTGCTAGGATTTGGACCCGGTTACAAAAGTTAAACAACTTAAATACTCTTATTATTAATTTTGTGTACCAAAAAAAGAAAAAAAAAAACTAGAGTTTTTACAACAAAAGTAAGAGTACCCTCTTTTTTTTCTCTTAAAATATTATTTAGTTTAGTGTAAGAATTATTATTAATGCTTGAATTATATTCTCCAATTTTAAATTAAATAAAACTTGTTTGACCCAACTCATACCAAGATAAACGAGTGTGTTTGTGACAAGTTGGTGTTCTTCAAATGTAAATAGATCTACTTTGGAATGAAATTTCTAAAATTTAATAGGGTATGTAAAATACTTAGAAGATTTGGGTTTGGAAAGACTTTTTCGTACAAAACTAAACCAATTTCCCTTCATATAATCAGCTTCTATATTAGTTTCAAAATTTTAAAAAGATAATAACGATTAAAAAAATTTAATTACCATATGATGGAAATCAAAATAATGCAACTATAATGATAGAAGTACTTCATTAGCATTGTAAACTTAACTATAAAAAAGCACTAAAAAGTCAAAGCAATTACCTTTTTTATTTTATTTTTTATAATAAAGTTACAAGAGGATGGAAAGATTTGAATCTTGGATGTTATAGAAACATCAAGAGATACCAACTAATTGAACTACAAAAATCTTGACCAATAATTACCTATTTATTATTAAATAAACACCGTTTCTTTTTGTAAGGGTTAAAACTTAAAACACTCCATGCAGTGGACATCACATCTCAAACTTGTATTTCCAGCAAAGGATCAATCTATGGCCACAATACACAAGATGAACAATAGTTCTAAGACCAGTTTTTTACATGAAGTGTTAGAGATATCAAGGCCCACTCTTAATCAAGGCATAATTATTTTGTATAATTCCTTCGGGTTAGAGAGATAGAACTACTGAAGCTGCTCCCTCTAGAACTAGTTTAAATTTATGATATTTAGGGTGTGTTTGGATACCGCTTATTTTGCTGAAACTGAAAAATTATTACTGAAAGTACTGTAAATAAAGGTAAAAGTTAGTTAAAATAGTACAGTGAGACCTATGAATAGTACCAAAAAGTGCAGTGGGGCCCATAAATAATAGCAAAAATAAGCTAAATAGTGAAATATTTTTCATTTTTTATCCTAACCCAAACGCACAACTAATCTTACTTAGAGTACAAGAAAAATAATTCTAATTATACTTGTAGTACAAATATTATAACTCTTGGTTAATCTATCGTTAATCTAGGATCTAGTCTACTAGTCTAGGTTCATTATACAAGATTCATATCTTCCTATATACTTATCATAGTACCAAAGTTATGTGTGGCATGTTCTAACATGGTATCTTAGCTATATTTGATCTTTTCTAATAATAAAAATCTAAAATCGCCTTATTTCTTTGGATCCTTTTGGAATGGAAAATGCCTATGTGATACATTCAGGAGAATAAACATAATCAGGATTGTTAGCAAGGGAGGCAAATTAAGAATATATATCCTTAATTTTCCTAGATCTAAAGTAGTTAAAAGTGATCATTTCTTTTCCACTAAATTTGGAAAATGTTGCATGCAATCACATTTTCAATTAGATCAAAAAGAGAGGGAAAATGTATTCACGTGTGAATGATATAATTAGTAATTATGTGGTGAAACCCCACATTAGAAAATAATAACAGAAATGAGTAGTTAATATAACATAACTGGGTCCAAACCCATAGACTTAGACTTTTGGATAAAATGATGTCCCTATATGTTATACTAACCTCTCAATTGGAGTCTCCCTAAGGCATTATCTCCCCCAACAAATGGTATTAGAACTGATGGTTCAATTAGGCAAGTGTTCATTAGTGGAAGTAGAATTAGGAAAACTATCATGTCAACTCCAACCATGGTTGAGTGAAGGTTTTATTGGGTGTGTTGGTGATTCCTATGGTTGTGCAAGGAAAACTTTCATATTCGCTCCATTCATAGTTGAGTAAAGTGCTCTTTATTGGTGATGATGCATGACACTTGAATTCGTAAGAAGAAGGTGTCCGTTCAAGGGGAAGACCAACCGGAAAGATTTGGTGACATATTTACGTGTGAGTTTTGTAATTAGTTTTTTTTTTTTTTTTTTGAGAAATAATTTTGTAATTAGTTATGTGGAGAAATCCTACATTGAATAATAATTACTACCTATATAGGCTTAAGGTTTTTGTTCAAGTGATGTTTCTATATGTTATATTAACTTTTCAATTGGATTTTTCTCAAGATATTATCTCCCAATCAAAAAAAAAAAATTCCTAATTTCAATCCAATCAAATATCCTTTGATCAGTTATGTAGCATGGATTTCATTACCACTAATTACTCCTACTTCCCATTCTGTCTGGGCAGTACAAACTTAAGATTTAAAATGAAGAATGAAGAATGAAATTAAAGTAATGATAATGGTGAAATTCTCTCTTCAATATTACATTGACATTCAATAACACAAATAAAATACTTTATTTTATCTATATTCTACCGTGAGAAATGAAACTTCCAATGAAAAAACATCTATTTTAAGGGTTTCTTGCATGTTCAGTGAAAGTAATGAATTTTAAAACGACCGATTACCTATGTATTGTGCAAATGAAAACCAAGATAGCATTACAATTATATATATTGTAGATATAAAAGTCTTCTTTTTTTTCTTTTTCTTTTTTATTATAATTAAAAAGTCTTGATTACTTCACGGGTAGATACAATATTATTGACTAAAGCACAGTAAAAAATTCCAAATTGATAACTCAGTTGCATGTATATGAATACTAATATTGTGTTGTCTTGTTAGAGGCCATTTAAAAAGTTAGGTCATGACTCATGAACACCAAACTGGACACGTAATACGGTAATAGAACATGACAAGGAAACAACCATGAGTCGTACCTTTCTGAAAAGATGTATGAAAGGCACAGATCACAGATGAATGAGCTACCTACTAGCTAGATATAGAGAGACCATAAACAGATAATAGAGCAGGCATCCAATTTGTTCAACATGATGAGCCAAAATATTCATTAAAAAAAAAATAATAAATAAATAAAACATGATGAGCCAAAAGTACAAATATGATTCATTAGTGATCTTGTTGCCATGTGTTGGGAATTTGTTTACATTGTGATTCCAGAAATTACCAACAAAAAATCAGGACAACAAGGTGCACAGACAGACATGCCTAGCAAGAGATCAGAGGAGATAAATTTTCATTTTCAACACTTTGCAGTTATCAATAGAGACATGATTAGTTTCATTAAAATATATAAATAAATCAATCAATAGACAACCACTGGTACTGGCTGAGTTGAAAACTCATGCAGTACTTTGACTTGGACAAACAGATGTGTGCATGCATATCTTTATGTCATGTATGTATGTATGCACATGAAATTTGGATATATATCCCCTAATTGGAGAACAAAATAATGAACTTTAAATGAGAAATAGAAATGCATAATCACTAGGATGAGTTTCTAGTTCTAAATCACAGAAAAATCACTTAAGAAAAAGGTTATATGTACCTGGAATGCATTTGTAGATTCTGAGCCATTAGAATATATATATATATATATCCCCAAAGAAGCCATATTTGCAAAAATTTCTTTCATTGTTGGAAGTGAGTGATTGAAGCTGCAAGATGACCTGATTGAACCATATCTATAAAGCTGAAGTTGAACCATATTTGTTTTCCAATTGTTTCTAACCCCTTGGCTTACTCGAAAACCCCTTTAAAAAACTAACTAAATATATATATACCTATATATAGCATGTTCATAGAGTGAAATCAAGGTACCATTAATCAAAGCAGGTGATATATAAGATAGATATCGATGGTTCCAAACCTATTTTGCTATATATATCTAAATTTTTTGGTGCAAGATTCACCAAAGAGTGATAACTATAGGTTCTTACCAGATCATGCTGGCAGCTTCAACCTCTCAAACCAACATGTACCAGACAAGTGAGATCCATGGATGAACCAATACCTAGAAGAGCCATAGCGTTTGGCCTTGATTTGTGGAATGATTAAGGGCTTTTAAAGAAACCCCAGAAGAGTCAGTTGCACATCTAGAGATTGACAGAGAGGAAAGCACGAGACATGCATGGTTTAGAGAGGTAAGCCTCGTGACTCACTCTCACTGTCACAATCCTCTCCCCCATCTACATAAATGTTTATGCACCACTTTATCTTCAGCCTCTTCATCTACTGTGCCATAGAACCGGGTATTTAATGGTGGATTTTGGCTTCTTACAGCTATTGACACTGACCTGTTGCTTCTCTCTCTCTCTCTCTCTTCAATGTTTATATTAGTTTTCACATTAAAAATGATATATACAGGGGACCATGCTTTAGCATATTGATAAACTCTGCTCAACTCAAATTAGCTGTTGTTTTTTCTTTTTTCTTTTTCTTTTTTTTCTTTTTTTTTTGTTTTTTCCTTTTTACTAATACCGAAAGTCTCAAAAGAATAACAGTAATAGAAGTTAAAAATCAAAAACACCATAAGTGTTAGTGTCCAACCCAAGGGCAAGGTGCATGCATGTTAATAAAAAGTGCCTTTCGCTCTTTTTTTCTTTTTTCTTTTTTTCTTTGTGTGTGTGTGTGGTTATAAGCATCAGAAGATGATGCTTGGTATATCTAAAGAAACTACTAGATCCATCCAACAGTTGACTTGGATCACCAAATCTTGAGCTTCTTTAATCAAATAGATTCATAAAACTGTTGATTGACACCTGGTCAGTTTTTTTTTAAAGAAAAAAATAGATATATACACATATATATATATATATATATATACATATATACTTTACACCGTGTTACCCTCTGTACCTAAAGAAGCACCAAGCTACAGAAGACACCACTAGCTTGGTGATTGCTTTAAATTTGTGTACAATCTTGAAAACTATTTAGTCCAAAGGGTAGGTTTTTATTATTATTATTCTATATATATATATGATTTAAAAATTTATGACATTTATTTCACAATAATTATTTTTTACCATTTGACTAAGACACTAATAGATTTATATTTCGAGTGTAAACGATCGAGATTCAAATTAACTCAAAATATTTATTCGACAGCAAAAGACTTTAATTTGCCAATTAACCTAATTAGAATCCATTGTTTAGGGTTTCATGGGTTATTAATTTTATATCTATATATATATATATTTTTATATATATCTATATATATATATATATACAAAAACCAGCTAGAAGAGGGTGTCTCCATGTGCTAATTAACCGCTCCCGTCCCTACAGCTATACAAGTCCAATAACAAGGTTCCATTATTTTGTTGGTAGGTGATAACTGTTGCATTATTTATATGAAAGGCATGAAATAGCCAGGTTGGTGGAATCAGTTGGGGTTGTCCTCCTTTTGTCTTTAGCTTTGGGTGGTTCCTGTGTCTTTGGTGCCTTTGGTTGACAAACAATGACATATAGACAAGCCCTAATGGAAAGGACCACTCCTTTTTTAAATAGTTTTGATTAATAGATAGGGTCACATGTTTTCTTTGTAATTTAGCTCAAAGGATTGAATTTTCAAATTGATTAAGGTAGATGTGAGGTGGTTAAATAAAGCAAACCAAATTAATATTTTCTATATATTTGGTCCCACTTGTGTTTGATTAGTCATATATTCTCCCATATAGCTAGATAGGGTTTGCAGATGCCATTCCCAATTTATCAATTTCTGTTCAAGGGTGGTGCAGATTCATTTTAGGAGATTGCACATCATCTCTAATTAGATTTTGTGAGCATATACATCAATATTCTAAGAACAAATATATTGGGACTCCAATGAAAATTTGATTCTGGCTTCAACTTTACATTTTTAGGACCACAAGAGGTGTCTCATGCTTGCACCTGTATAAAGATTTCTATTTATGTATAATATATGCTTGATGTGTATAAGAAACATTTTCTCATCTGTAAACAATTAATGATTTTTGTTTTCCTACTAAAAGAATTTTTTTTTTTTATTGAGTTGAAATGTGTGCTACTTTGCCAGTCAATCTCTTAAGTTGAATAGTCAAGTTTTTCTAGTTTTAGCATGTTATGAAGGAAAATTACTTTGAAGTTCTTCCAAAATAATTTCCTCTTGATGTCATTTCCTCCAGTTCATATCTTCAAGTTTCGTTTTCCAAGTTGATATATATTTGGCCTCATGAAACCAAGGTCAAGGGGCACCATGCACATGGAAAGGAAGAGGGAATGAGTGACAACTTGTACCATTGGCTTCTCTGGATTTGTCTCTCTTATAGCCTTTAAATTCATTTTATTCACTGGAAAAATAGATGTGTGTAACTTGTCTGATCTGGCCATTACTTTGGAGTTTGGACCATTCGTCATGGAATCTTTTTCCTTACATGTATTGAAAAGTATAAGCAACTAAACGGACGGATTATATACCCTAGTATGACTAGTTAGTTTAAGGAGTAATTCTTAGGTACTTCGAGAGCACGAAAAATTATGCTCTCTCCTTTCATATTCATGGTGAGGTCATCCACTAATTAAATTTATAATGGGATCTATCATGAATATAAAAGCAGGGAGCATAATTTATTCGTGTTCTAGGAGTACATACCTTAGAATTTTTCCTAGCTAGTTTAAGTCAATGACAATAAACTTAAGAAATTTTGAATTTTCATTTTTAGTAATCTTATTCAACTTTTTACTATTCTCTTCTTAGGTTTTATAATTAAGAAAGAGATTCACAGTTTCACACAATTTAAAATCAAATTACTCCATGTAGCTAGAAAGCAATATGTTAATGGGTAAATTTTACATACGATAGTACAATATATTCCTTAATTAAATTCAGTACAATATATTCCTTAATTAAATTCAAATACTTGGTTGTTTTACCCTACGTTAATTAACTTGTATTATTTATATATGGAAATGTGAACTAAAAAATATCATAATTAAATGTGAATGGTTTAATGACGCTTCTCATTTGTGGGGTCTAGAATCAAATCAAATCCCTTCAACTTTTAAAAGTCTGTTTGGCAAGCTTATTTCTGTTTGTTTATTTTGTTTAAAAAATAAACTATGAGATATAAAATAGGCCTTCCACCATAGGATTCTTTTGCACAAAATTACTGTAGGGTCTTCTATGAACCTTGGGCTCTTCTACCCATACTTGAGTGTTGTAGAAGTTTTTGTGTCTTGTTTGAGTACAAGTATAATCCCATTAGTAGGGATTTGGAGGTTTGGAATCAGATTTTGGTCATGGAAAAGAATATAAAAGAATTATGGAAAAAGTTCTCTAACTGAATAGGAGGAAAAGGGCATAGTCATACATGAATGACAATTAAGAGGAAAGCGAAAAAGGGCCTACTTACTAAGTTGAATGGACAATATAACGTGCCAGTTTGTTTTAGGTATTTTAATAAATTAATAAAAGATGGTGAGAAGGAAGGCTTAAATTACAAACCGACAAGGCAGATGAATGCCATCGGAGAGGTCTTAAATCAAATTTTAAAATACAGGGTACCAAGGATTGATCGAGCTTTACATAGTGCACTCAAAGGAGAAGTAAAAAAACGTTGGGTTATACGTATAAGTGAAGTCACACATTGAATAATGATAAGAATAATGAGTAGTTTTTTTTTTTTTTTTTTAGAAATGAATAATAAGTAGTTAATATAACATAATGATAAGAATAATGAGTAATTCTTTTGGGTGTGCGCGCATGAGAGAGAGAATTGTTTTGTGATTAGACTAGGTCCCTTAGAGTTAGAGGTGTCCTTTTTAGAATATGACTATGGAATATGCAAATGAAGGGTGGCCTACTCAACCTGCTCAACTAGGCTAGTTTGAGTGTCTAACACATTCCCAAGTAGTATATGTAAAAGTGAAGATGCTAGTAACATGCCTAGGGTTTCAATAATTCTTTAGTAATATGATTAGGAGGTGGTCCATTCAACCCACTCAACTAGGCAGGTTTGAGTGTCTAACACCTTTCTAGACAGTATGTGTAAAAGTGAAGATGCTAGTAACATGCCTAGAGTTTTAATAATTCTTTAGTAATACAATTAGGAGGTGGCCCCCTCAACCCACTCAACTAGGCAAGTTTGAGTGTCTAACACCTTCTCAGGCAATATGTGTAAAAGTAAAGATGCTAGTAACATGCCTAGGGTTACAATAATTATTTAATAATACGATTAGGATGTTTGACTGGTTAGAAACATGCTAGGATGATTGAATTGAATAGGAGGATGATTGAATTGAATAGGAAGATGATTAGGATTGTTTGAAGAACGCGTTTGTTTGATCTTCAAGTTTTTGATTGGTTCTTGAGAGAGAGAGAGAGAGAGAGAGAGAGAGAGAGAGAGAGAGAATTGTTTTGTGATTAGATCTAGGTCCCTTAGAGTTAGAGGGGTCCTTTTTAGAATGTAGCTATGGAATATGCAAGTGGAGGGTGGCCCACTCAACCCACTCAACTAGGCAAGTTTGGGTGTCTAATACCTTCCTAGGCTTGTACCCTTACGACAAACGTGATGTCTAGTTTGTTAAACCTCTATATAGAGGTCATGATTGGTTCTTAGACCTAAATCAAGCGAGGACTCCCACTTTCTTTCGACTGATGGCATACTCATAGACTAGGGTCTGGGGTGGACCTACACATAAATTCCACGAATCCTTTGGTAGAAAAGTCTGACAACTTAGCAGCAGTGCGGATAGAGGGAAATTTCATTATTGAAGGCAAGTAGAGAAATTTTAATCATAGTAGTAGAGTAAGCAATATCCACTTCCAATGAGCTATTTCATGCTCCCAACGGAGTTGTGTGATTAGTTAAACGTGTGATTAGTTAAACTTAATGATATGTACATTTTGCTGGGGACAAAAAACAATGAAAGAGGAGTTCATTAAAGGGATAAGTTGTGTGATTCAAAAGACGAAGGGAGATTTGAGTTTCAGAATTTATAAGCAACCTAACATTATTAGTGAGAAAAGGATGGAGACGCATACAAAATACTCACTCTTGTATAGAGTATGTAAAGTGAAATATTATTATCATTCGACTTCATGAAAGCTCACCTAAGTGACAACATTTCTTTTGCATGGAAAAGTATTATGAAAGCAAAAGGTGATCAATACATGAACCGGATACCTACACGTACCATCAAAGTTTAGAGTTACCTCTCTAAGAAGAGTACTAAATAAGGATGCAAGGGTTGAAGTTCTTATTGACTTAGAGACAATAAGATGGAAATCGGAGCTGTTCGTGGCCCAAGATGACCAAGATTATTTGGATTCCCTAGTAGCGAATCTCATGACAGAGATCCTACTACAAAAATGTCCCTCCCAAATTAGGGGTCTTATAATGAAGTCATCACTTAATTTGTTAAAAAATAAAAATAAAAAATAAGAAAACCTCAACTTCATTAAATTGAAAATTAACTATATTGGTACAAAAATGAAAGTTTACATGGCATTAAATTCTAGTTACAACTAAAGAAAGAAAAATTACATCGCTATGATCCTACTTACAATATAAGCAAAAAAAAAATTGCGAATAAGTCACCCAATGTATGTCTCCCAGTTTAGGTTCAAAGACTAAGTTACATGATGGAAAGGATTTAACCACTCAACCTAGTCAATAAAACATGTTGTAGATGAGCTGTTCTTCTTGGTTTAAACTTATGTGCAACAATTTAATAGTCTTTATTACAACTTAAAGAACTAAACTGTTGATTTAAAGAAACACAAACATTCAAAAGTTTATGTGGCAACACAAGAGGATGTCCCAAAAAAAGCCCTAATATATGCTTCCTCTTTACAGTTATAATATTAGATTAGATACAATATATTTTATTTTTTTGGATATGATTATGTTAATATAGTGGATCTTATTATGTTTTATGCGCCAATTTTTAGTAATTATCAGTTTTAGGAATTTTGTAGCTAATTATGGGTTCACAAGTTAGATTGAACCAATTAACAATGTATTAGTATAAGAAAAGAACCTTTAAACTTAATCATATTAAGACTTTATAATACAACATTTCCATGTGAGACTTTTTTTTTGTTAATGTGATCTTAATGTGAGACTTTTTTTTTTAAGAAATAGTTTCAACTTATGACGTCCACTCTTGATGAACGCTCTTTATTATCAGACCAATACACCAATTGGTTTTTAGTGTAAACGGGAATCAAACCTTAAATTTCTTATTCAATAACAAGAGATTTTACTAGTTAAACTAATTAGAACTCATTATCTTAATGTGAGATTTGAAAGTGAAGTACACGTGCTTATGTTAGTTATGTAATAAAATCAAATTTTCTACATTTAACAAATAGCGGGTCCATCTAATGTGATTATGTTTCTTTGTTTCCTATGTTAATCATGTTTTAATCAAAATTAATGGTACTTTGGCTTTTTCACCATGGCAAACATGTTGTTTCAATCCAAGATAATGATTAAGATGCATTAATCAGAGTGATTAAGATGCATTAACCAGAGTGATAATTAAGGCGATATAATTAATTCCTACATGAAAGTGTTTCCTCCCAACCGGTCATCCTATGGCCCTTGTCAAATAGGCAAGGGAGCTCACTCAATTATCTGGTACTCATAATAGTCAAAGAGATATGACATTCTTTCCTACGGGTGTACTCATAATTAATTCCTACATGAAAGTGTGCTTTTTGATGCAGTTTCTTACTTATTTGTTTAAAGTTTATTAAAGTATAATTATGTCTATAATTATGTTTAGAAAAAGTGAGACTTTAAAAAAATGTTAAACAAATATGTTAAAAAAATAAAAAGAAAAAACTAATAGCACACTCATTTCAGATGTTATGTGGGAACTGGGAATCACATACTTTTAATATAAGAATACACCTCGGCACCTCCCATTTTTGTTTGACACCAACCTATTTAGTTTGCTTATTGTTTTTTTGTTAAAAAGTTTATTATAGTTACTTATACCGAAAAAAGGTAAAGTTTTAAAGACTAGTGATATAACAAAAAATTAATTTTTTTTTTTATAAAAAATTCCCAATATGTAATCATCCCACTAATGGCAGCAAACTAGTGAATTTCCATTTCTTGGTTTTCTTCCTGCTCTATTCAGCAAGACTTTGTTGCTTCCGCCAAAAGCAAATACAGCAGATCTATGATCTATCTATCTTATTTCATGATTTTTTTTTTTTCTAGATTTAATATGCTCATTATTTCTTTGGAAGTAAAGTATACCATAAGTTCTTGCTACGGGTCTTGTGGCTCAACAGTCAACACCATTGTATTTCTTCCCCTCATAGAAAGAATTTGGATTTTGGATTTGAATCCCTCCTCTACAATTTATTTTAAGAAATAAAAAAGTAAATTATTTTTTAAGTGTTCTTCAAACGATTCACAATAGTGTGATAAATTTTGAATTCTATTCGAAGGGACATAGACTACTCATGAACTTTACATTGTAATTTCACAAAGAAATTCAGTAAAATGACAAAGAGGATAAGAAGCACCCTTCAATTACCATGGCTTAACATTTTTTTTTTTCTTAGATAAGAAACATTGCTCAAGCCTTAAGGTAGACGTAAAATTCCATATGTGAAAGTTATGTTTGTTTCGTCACAAAACATTCTTTGGAGAATATTTTCCTCAGTTTTAGGTATTTGGGCTGCATGGTTGAAAAACGTGATCAAACCAAAATCATTTTCCTTTACCAGGAAATGTATAACAATTTCAACCTCGAGATAATAGAACCCTCTCTCTCTTTCTCTCTCTCACAAACCCAAAACCCCCTTTCTCCCTTATGCAGCAAGCTTGGTGGACCCTTGTAATTTACAAGTGTCATTTGTCATGTAAATAATTATTCACGGTAGATAGACATGAGAATATAGTCAAAAAGCTATCTACACACCTGTAAAAAAGTTAGATAAGCATAGTTAGACAATTGAGTTGTAAATATGGTAGATGTCCATTTAGTGTTGAAGACACATATTCTTTACTATTTGTACATTTGCATCTCTCTATCACCTAGGCCCCACACACCACCCCCCCCCCCCCCCAACAATCCCGTGGGGTGACAATTCATATTAGTGGGTCGTGTTTGTGTAATGTCGAGGCAAAGGAATTTGACTACATGTGTCAATTCTAACTGGACCCATTAAATAATCGTGTCAAAAGTGGGAGAATAGAAAAGTGGGAAGATAAAAAATTGTGGGAGTATGGAAAAGTAGGAGGATAGAAAAAATTTAGTTTTCCCTCATTTGTGTTTGGTTTGAGGGGTGGAACCGTGGAAAAGTGGAGGAATGGAAAACTTTTTTGTTTAGTTGAGATAAAAAATGAGATGATAAAAAATAAAGTTGATATAAATTTGCCATTATGTCCTTACAAATATATAAACAAAAAGTAACACATTTATTATTCAAAAAAATTTGTATGGACACTTTAATTTTTTTATTATTTATAAAATAAGCAAATGCTAAAAGGATATTAAAAAAAAAAAAGATAAAAACAAACAAAAAGAACCAATGTCTACTATGCAAAATTTTATCCAGGCAAAATAAAAATAAAAATAAAATAAAAAAAGAAAGAAGGAAAAGACAAAAGTAGAAAAAGACAAAAAGTTGGTCATTGGATGGAGAAGGGCAATTTTGTCCAACTCACTCTTTCTCCTTTTCTCCCCCATTTTCTCTCCATTTTGGAGAGATTGAATTGTGGTGGGCCCAGAGAGAAAACAGTTGGGCCCCACCACTTTTCTCTCCCCCTCCCCCTCTCAACCAAACACCCTTCCCACTTATTTTCTCCCCTATTTTCCACTCTCTTTTTTTTTTCCATCCTCCCTAAAATCCACCCAACCAAACATAGTGTAAGTGAAGTTACGCGACATACTCATTTCAACCTGTTTCATTGGGTAAAACTACTTATCCCAAAAAAAAATTTATATTGGATCATAGACTATACAATGAGAGAAAGTCATTTTGTCATTCCATAAACCATTTATGATGAAAGTGATATTTAATTCTTTATTGTTAATACAATGTTGAAAGCCTTTCGCAGTTTAACTAGCTTAAGAGTCCGTTTGGTTGGAGGGGTAAAAAAGTGAGAGGATAGAAAATTGTGAGAGGATGAAAAGTGTTGAGTTAATTCCTCTCCCTATTTTCCATCCTCCCTATTTTCACTCCAACCAAACATATCCTAAGTGTTGAGTTGTTCCCCCTCAAAAAAAAAAAAAAGTGTTGAGTTGTTATTAAATTAATAAATGAAATTTTCTCTCAATGAAGAAGAAACTTCATGTTCTCATAAAAGCCCATGTCCCACATGTCACATAAGAAGCATAAAATTTATATAAATAAATTATATATAAAATAGCTTAAACGAATAAAAATGCCAAGATGAACTTACATTTATTTCAAGTAGTGAAGTCCAGGCGGCCCAACCCAATATCAGTTAATGGATTTGACTATTCTGAACCTAATTAACTAGCCCAAAAAGAAAAAACTATTTTAAGCCTAATTCAAGCTTATGATAGCGGAATCTAGAGCATTCGCATCCGGACCTATTATATTTTACCATCTCAAAATTTTCTTTATTATTTATACCATATCATTTTATAACAGACCCAATGTTCCAACTTTTATTTTCCCACTCAATATATTAAAATAATATATCTACAAATAAAATAATATATCCTGAATCCATCTCTATTCTCTCCCATCTCTCTTCCCCTGCCACTGCAACCGCCTACTCCCGCCACCCCCACCACGAACAAACCCAAAAAAAGCTACCAAACTGAAACAAATCACCACTACATCATTGCCTAAAAACTAAACTTTCAAGCAGCTAAATTAAACATTTAAACAACCACAACAAATTAGCAAGCAATCAACAACCATTAAAACCACCACCATCAATCACAAACCCAACTACACCCACACTCATCAAACCCACCATCACCAGAAAAAGAAAAAAGAGAGAAGCAAACCCAACACCACCCACACCAATGACCTTTACCATAGCATCGTATCAAGTATAAACCAACCATTTAGACCCTGTTCCACTAACTTCTGGAAAATCCTCCTCTACAATACAATATGAATAGAATAATTAGTAATTACTGATATATACTTAGATTACATCTGAAACCGAATTCCAGATTTTATGCCCTTATGGGTCTTATTTAGCACTGAACTTATTAACTGAGTACAGAACAGCAAAGCTAGCCACTGCACCAAATACAAATAATTTAGATGTCCATAGCTTCTGATAATTTAACTGGAGACCCTTACTAAGGTATGCCCAAATCCATCGGGCAAGGAAATACAGCCCACAAGTTTTCTGGAACTTCTGAATCGAAAATGCCTACACAACAATTCAGCAGGCTCTATCAGCATTACTAGAAATTAAAAATCACAATCACAAACACTTATTTGTTCTTAGAAAATGTATACCTGGATCTACAATGAATATATTATAATAGAATTAAAGTTTTATGTTCTGGGGTCTTTGTAATTAGTTTTTTTTTTTTTTTTTTTTTTTTTCTCTCTCTCCACAGTGCAGCAAAGGAGGTGCCATTTGACCTAGAGCTCATTAGTTTTTTTTCTCTTTCATTTTGACAAGGTATAGTTCACTGATTCAATAAGATTACATATAGAGCTTTTATAAATTCCAGGGAAATTGCAAGGGAAGTGAGTCCAAACCTAACGAGTGGCCAAAGAAGCTTTCCTCACTTGGTTTCAAATTTACCCACCTTGTCAGCAAATGCAGCCAAACTGCAACTAAAAGTTTCTAAAGAGAAGCCCTGCACACTCTTTCACCCACCTTGTCAGCAAATGCATCCAAACTGCTATTAAAAGTTTCTAAAGAGAAGCCCTGCACACTCTAAGATGAATTTTTGGAATTTCACTTTTTGTCACTAAAATATGTATGCTTGCCAAACAATTTGTAATCATTTCAAACATAGATAGTGAAATATTCAAAGGCCCTTCAAATTATTCCACTATAGGGTATAAGTTATTTCAAAATTGCCTAAGACAGAAGGTACAACAGCAACTCCATGGATCGCAGGATGCAGGGCGCCCAGGCATCAAGTGAGAATGGACAAAATTTTCCCATCCTCCAACCCACTACGAGGCTATGCAAATGAATATCGCCATGTGCTTTTACTCATATAACTATTAATATTTAATAGTTATGTAACTTGTTTAAATGACTTAATGGGTCATGTAATTAAAGTATATATGGATAATTATTATAATTGCAACGAGTTGAAGGAGATTCTTCCAAACCGGAGGAAAATTTTATCCACAAGAGAAAGGGGAGGAGAGAATAATCAATTATAAAGCACATGCAAATATGCAGGGAAGATAACACAAGCAAGGTAATCATGTGTGCTTCATTTACTAATATTCCAGTACACTCTTACATGGTAGGGTCCTTAAATGTAAGGGAAAACTTGATTCCTTCTTTCTATTAAGTGAAAATTACAACATTTAATGGCAAGACTCTTTCATGGCAAGGGTTGACTGATCCTTTTAAAGGTTGGCTCAAGATAAAGATCAATTCCATAGTAAAAAAGGTATCTTTAAGCAAATCTAGCATTTTTCCAATAAGGAGATAATACGATATTATAATGACTTTATTTGTTTTTTTGTTAAAAGAGAGAGAGAGAGAGAGAGGGGAAATTAACTTTACCCCTTTCAAGAGTAATATATGGGAACTACCTAACTAAAACATTTATATTCAAGCTAATATGTGTTGATGTATAGCCATGGGAAATGCTGGTGTTGAAACAAGCAAAAGTTACCTTTGGTAGCTTATCTTGCTCAGCCAGATGCTCCACATGAAGCCTCACATTTGATGCAGCAGGAATCCATACACTACGATCAACTTCAGAGTATACTTCTGCAACTATGTCAAACAAAGTTTCAGCTCCATTTTCTATAGCTTTCAAGATGGACGTTTCTCTACTTCTGCGGTTTCTGAATATAGGAACAATGCCATGTCAGGATTTGGTAGACAATATTGTTACATATAGTGTAAATCTTAGATGTAAGAAGACGAAGCTGGCAGAAGTCAAACTCTTGGGCCCAACAATACCGATAATAAAAGAGTTATTGCAGATAAAGGTGATGGGGGATTTTTTTTTTGTGGGGGGGGGGGGAGTGTTGTTTACCTGCAAAGGAGTCATTGTCTAAGATCCCATGATGGGTAAAAAGTTTGTAGGAAATTTAGCTTAAATTAGGAAAGCGAGAAATAGAGAAAATGACATGTGCATACTTGAGATATCCACAAAGCATGTGCTTTGGCCACAGGTTAACTCTCCCATGCATGGGAATCAAAGTGTGTGGGGAAAGCTCCATGAATTTGTAAGTTGTTTGGAAGTATTGCTGCATAAACAAGCAAACAAAATATTCAGCAATCTTTAAGGTTTTTAGAAACAGCAATTGCAATTACATGTATAGAAACACTCAAATAATTAAACCATTGTATTATCATTATTGGTAAAGTATGAGTATCTATATGTCTGATTGATTTATGTATTAATTTATCATGTGTTAGTTGTGCCATTTTTGGTAATTAAGGTATGCTAGTTTCTAGGAGAATAGCCGAAATAGTTACTCCATATAATAGATTTAGTACATATGGAGTTTGCAAATCAACTTCATGACTTTTAGACAGAAGGGGGTGGGGGAAACCGATAATTTACTATGACCTACCATGTACAAATGTGAAGGATGCAGTAATGACTTTCTTTTCTTTTTTTACCAAACCTTGTTTCAGTGTCAATAAGACACAGGAACTGCACTCAAAATAGTGCTGCTTAATGCAAATAGAAACTGAAACACGGACCTAATCTATGCTAATTATAATATTGTCATCATATAACCAAAATGAAATCCAACTACCAGGCTATGATAATTGGAAGAAACTAAAACAGATAATTTAACATCTCCAAAAAGAAAACATCTTTAATACTAAAATGATACATTGGATCACAGAAATTAATACAAAAATAATTTCTTCAAAACCATTGATCTCTAAGAAATTAAAATCTCTTACAGGGTGCAAGGATCATTAATTTGGCAAACCCCAACATATAATGCCACTTTATATGAGGCAGAGGAAGGGTGACAATACAAAACCTAAGATAGACCAACTCAGACCTTTTAAAAAGATGGAAAAATATCAAATGGTATTACCGATATTTGTCAATTGTATTTTATTGATTACGGCATAATATGTAAATCTGATTATGGAAGGTCCAACTTTAGCCATATTTAGTGTATAGGAAATAAAAAAGAAATGCAATAGCAATGAGAACACTTTAAACTTAAATGTATAGCACAACAATATTGGTTCATAAGAGTAGTCCATAAGGGAAAGGAGAGTAATTATATATCATTATTAGGACTTTCACATGAACTTACAGTCATATTTCCACCAGAAGTAATGTCCAAGATGGCACTTCCTTGACTGAAACAAAGCACAGATAAATTAGCAGAGCATTTTAAGTCCAGCCCACAAGAGGAATTAGTTTGGAGCTTTCCTGTTGATTTTGGAACCAACATTAACTAGAAGAATAATACGCAGATGCATTAATCCATATTAGGAGTGTTACCACACTGATAAGAAAAGAAGTAGGGAGGTGTGATAGCCCCAATAAATAGAGTGGTATAGCCTTTGTAGGGTGCATGAGAATTAGAAAACTTTTTCCAATGAGAGAATTAGAGACTAAGCTTTGGTTTCGGTTTTTCTATGTTTGTGATGTCTGTGAGAGTTAGTGAGTGTAATTGTAAGCTTTATCATTGATAGTGGATTTTTTTTCTGGTTGGCATTGCCTGTGAATATAGCGTAGAGTTTGCCAAACCATATTAAACTTTGTGTCTTGTATTGTTTTTCTTCTATTATTTTGCATGTTTTTCACAATAAATTGGTACTAGCGTTTCCACTATCACAAAAAATTGGTAACAAAGCTATTGGTTTGGGATCCTAGGGATTTCGAGCACAAAGTTTGAAGTAAAGCCCTTTTGCTTCAACAAAATAAATACCAAGAACAAAACCAAAATTGATGGTTAATAACTGAGTTAAGAAGAGGAAGTTAAAACTAAGTGCTTTAAATTTTCCTCCAGCCAAAAGCAGGGCTTTGTCCATAATCCAAAATAAAATTTACTGTTGGAAAAAAGAAGCTGCTTCTTTCATGCATTTAAGTTGATCTACATCCATTAAGCCTCCTATCAACAATTTCCTAGTGAACATCATAGGGTGTTGTGGTTCTTTGAACTGCATTCAACTTGACTCATTTGAAAGAGTGGTTCTCTGAATAGCATTCAAATTGACTTACTGGAAAGTGTGCATTGGGATATAACAGAGTAACTAATCAGTTTTCTCCAAACACTTACCCCCCCTTCCCCCAACCGCTTCACACAAACGTGGAAGAAGTTTTTCTAATCATCTTAAACGAATGCTTGTATCATGGTAATGGGCATTTGGAGGTTCTAAAATCTTGTTACAATATTTCAACTTGTACTAAATCAAACAAAATAGTAAATTAGCTGAAAAAAAACTCACTTCTTCATCAGACATGTGCCAACACGAATTTAAACAATTCAGCTTAAAAACTCTACAATGTATAAACATATAGTTGTACTCATTTGATTTGGAAGTCAGACTGCAATCTCAAAAAATTTCAATCGTTTAATTTGGTAGCTTAAGTTGTTAGTCCATGAGCCAACCCCCTGCCCCCTTCTTTTTCTCAAAAACCTCTAGAAAGTAAAGGTCTTAACATTGTTGCCAGGACACACCAAACTGTTGTGTTTCTCCCTCTATCCATTTCTTCTTAAATATAATTAAGAAATCTGGATAATAATAGAGCGTAGTCCTGTTTACAAAATTTTTCCAATCAGATTACATGTAAAGATGCCATAATATAGTAGAGTAGTTATCTTAAGAATCTTACCCAACACAATGATCACCGACAATCAATGAGTGAGTACTCATATGAAGCAGTGCCATGTGGCCATCAGTATGACCCTGTATTAAGAAGAATCTTTCATATTCAGACACAACAATATAATGCTGGTTTATATGGAAAACTACATTTAGAACTTCATTTAAAGAAACAAAAGGCTAAAATTAAATCAGTATAAGATGATGAACTCTCAAAATTCATGTGTTTGTTTCTCCAAGAACTCTATGCAAGCTCCCCCCCACCCCGCCCCTCTTTCTGTCTCTCTCCCCTCCTCTTTTTTGCTTAAGCACATTGAGAACTGGCTCTTGGCTGTAGTGAACTACCAGTTGATAGGGTAATTTGAGAATCAACAATGTTAATGTGACTTGGAGACATAAGCAGCAAGCTGATTAAGGAAGCAACACCAAGACCAAGAAAATCAAAATAAGCCATAAAATCAACACATCCTTCAGAACTGACAGTGATAGGTCTCCCTTTATGATATTGGTTCACTAGCCTGTAGGCTGTAACACTATACTAACTAAAGAACCTACTGGGAAATTGTTCCTTAATTTTTTTTCCTATTATCTCATTGCTATTGTTTAAATGTATCATGATGGATGATGATAATAATGTCTGTAAGGAATAACAAAGTCAATAAGAAAAATACAGTAAACTATTTGCGGCCAATAATCTTCTTCACATTGTGTATTCAAAATTTTCCACATTGTACACGGAATTTTTCAAGTCAATTTAATGAGGGCAGCAGATTCTTTAATTAACCTACTACAAAAAGACACAACTGTCAATGCAAAGGAAGGGACACTCTACTCTACAACAAAATGCTAATTGACAAAGAGATTGCTTTAGTTTTTATAGAGATGTTGATGGGCGAATTGATGCCTCTAAAAGAAAAGAAAATAACATAGGTATTGTTAACTATTTTTTAGCATTGTGTATTCATGCTTTAGTGTTTTAAGTATTTGGCAAATTCCAGTTAATAGTGTTTTAAAGTTTTGGATTTATAAAGCATGAATAATAAATTGTAGAGTTTTTTTTTTTTTTTTTCTTAAAAACTCCAAATTTCAATTTTAACCTCTAACTTTAAGGGTTTTTTAAAGCTCTTTTTTAGTGGATTGCCCCCAATTTTCCAATTTTTTTTCCTTCCAAAAAGAGCTTTAGAGCTCCTAAAACTCTTTTATAGTTGTGTGTTACGAGCTCTCGTGTTCTCTCTATTATTCTCAAAAGTTTATAAAATATCAATTTTTATTTATTTTTCCATGTCATGGAAAAAAATAATTTCAAATAGTTTAGAACTTTATAAATTTAAATTCTACCCTTAATTATTTTTATTTTTCTATTGAACTTTTTTTGATGCATCGGGGACTAAAGCAGCGCGTTTTCAGGATAAGGATTAAAATCGATTGGAAAAAAAAGTTGGGGACAGTGGAAATCGCGTGAAAATGTAAGGAAATTAAAGCTAAATTTTTCGCTTTATATTATTTTTAGAATTGAGCTACAATACCATCTTACATTTAAGATGAGTAACGTAGCATATGATTATGAGCCACACAATTTTGCAATTTTACAAGTCCGGATGTTGCTCACTTTTAATGTCTTAATGCTAAATATGCTTAGATATGGCGTTTAGAAGCCCGGATGCGAGAATCTTTCCCCAGCTCTTTGTAAGAAAGGTGTGTTAAAATAAGCTTAAAATCATAGGTTCCAATTAGATCAAGCTTTAAAATCTCATTCTTTGGATTTACAGGCTCAAAAAATTCGCTTCATAAAAACAAATCCCGATGATATCTTGAACGATAATAAAAAGCAGTGCTCGTGGAGTAGCAATAAATTTCAAATATATATATATATTTATATATATATATATATATATATCCCCTCTCAAAGTTTGAATTAGAATTATATGTCTTTTTAATTAAATGTAGATTTTGATAAATCCACCACTAAGATTACATTATTTTCATATATTTTCCATGCCCACAAAATTTAAAGATGATCAAAGATCAATAGTTATATCATCCAATCAATTGCTTAAATTCAAATTTTTATAATTTAAAATAATTCATAAAAGATGAGTTTATGGTTGAATAGCCGTCGCATCACCGTTGTGAAGATTGGCGTACGTGTTGGAAACGTATAGAGCGTATATGGTGTGGTGAGATTTTGAAATATAAATTACATAACAAGTTATTGGATGGTGTAATGTCTTAGAGATTCTAGTAGGTGCTTTTGAACTGGCAATATATATATATATATATGAGAAGGTATTTGGTATCAAATGATACGTGTCCCGATGGTATCGAAATTGATAAGCGTGAGAGCGTGTCGTAATCGTAGCAAATTATGATTGAAGAGCGTGTGATAGCAGTAGTTATTTTTGCGCGTAATACCGTTTAATGAATTTTGTCTGAGGATGACGTGGTATCATTTAATCCTGATTTTTTTGGGTAAACAATACAAAATACTTATATATATATATATATATATAAACTTAAAAATCCTTATGTCCTGCTTATTAAAAGTCTCTTTTTTTTTTTTTTTCTTTGGCTGTATTTTGACCAAAATTTTTTTTTTTTTCAAGCAAGATAAGGTGAAAGCAAAAATAAAGGTGTCCAAAAGCAGACCCGTCACAAAGCAGTCTAGCAATGACTAAAGAACAAACTTTAGAAAATTGTAGCAGTTCTTGGGGAGTTTTTGTTAATGCATCAAAAGATAAGAAAAATACAGTAATCTTCTTCACATTGCATCTTCAAAATTTTCCACATTGTACGGAATTTTTTTCAAGTCAATTTAATGAGGACAGCAGACACAACTTTCAATGCAAAGGAAGGGACACTCTACTCTACCAAAAATTATATGTTGTACCCGGCATATATGCCAGGCCATCTCACCACAAGTGGCCCCACACACTGTAGGACACCGCCAGTGTGTGAAGTGACCCAGCATATATATAGTACCTATATACCTAACTCCCTACTCTACAACAAATTGCTTCTTTTTTCCTTTTTTCTTTTTTGATAAGTTACAACAAATTGCTAATTGACAAAGAGATTGTTTTAGTTTTTATAGAGATGTTGATGGGCGAATTGATGCCTCTAAGAGCACCCACAATAATATTTGGCACATATCCTACACCAAACACAAAAAAAACAACTCCCATCAGACGTTGTATATGTGCCAAATTATACCATTGTGTCCATACCGTTACAAATTTGCAACAGTACGGACAAATGTGAGTAGCGAAATAATGTTTTTATTTGGCTTTCTCTCTCCTCTCACTTCTGGTCTTGATTTTTTTTTTTTTTTCTCTCTTCTCACATCGAGACCTAGCTCTTTCCACCAGCGAAGAAAGAACAAAATGACACTCCGATCGGATCAGGAAGGCGGATCATCTTCATGGCCCGAGGCCACTCGATCGGATCATACGCCATAAATCATCAGCAGATTGGGCGCCAGCGCAGGCGACACAGATCGCGCCCTTTCCGTCGGATCATCGCCATCGTCGTCGGAGCGCAGCGACATGGGTGAGGCCACTCGATCATCGTCATCCCATTGTAGATCTCGCACGATCTCTCTCTCTTTTGGTGGTTGGTTGTTTGATTGTTGGTGGTTGGTGATTTTGGTTGATGGTAGTAGGTTGATCGGGTTGTGGGTGTGAGATTTGGGATGGGAATGAGATTTTTGGTTGATGTTTTTTTTTGTGTAGGGCTGATATTAGTTGTAGTGTTTGTTTGAGTTTTTTTTTTTTTGGTAGCAGTGGCGATATTGGTGATCGGTGGTTGATGCGCGGGGTGGCCGGTGGTTGTGGAGTTGTGGCGGTTGA
Organism: Notholithocarpus densiflorus; assembly: GCA_030021035.2. Lineage (NCBI taxonomy): Eukaryota > Viridiplantae > Streptophyta > Magnoliopsida > Fagales > Fagaceae > Notholithocarpus > Notholithocarpus densiflorus. Next base: position 57,842 of record JARYZH020000102.1, read on the forward strand.
TCTGCCGGGGTGTGGGTTGTTGTTGTTATTCTTTATTCTTGTTGTTGATGATAATGGGGGAGGGGATAATATATTATTTTAATGTGTAGTAGATATTATTTTAATGTATAGAATTGAATTATAAGCTTGTCGATAAATGAGATGTTGGCCTTAAAATGATGTGGTAAAATCATGAGTAGGCATTTAGTGTAGCGTAATGGCGCCAATTTTTCTTATTGTAATTTATTCTGGATCTCGAAAAGAAAATAACATAGGTATTGGTAACTATTTTTAGCATTTGTAGGAAATAGGATTTTTAAAATTATCGTGGAATGAAACGTAATAAATTTCAGCGTATATATATATGATTGGATTGAGTTCTGTGCATCTAATATTTTTAATTGGCATATAGATACCTGATAATCGTATTTGGATGCATTATCTTTCATATATTTTCAAATCTTTCTGAAAATTTAAAGATGATGAATTAATAGTAAATTATAAATACAATCGATTAACTAAATCAAAGTTTTGTAGTTTAAATAATTAAGCCAAAGATAAGTTTATGGATCAAATGGCAAATTCGTTTGATTGATATAAAGTGGCGTAATGTTAAAAAGCATATGAAACGTATAATTGACGGTGAGTTATTCCGAAATATAAATTAATATATGAGGATTATTGGATGGTGTAATATCTTGGGGATTCTGTGACCAGGATGTAGCTGACCACAATATATGGCGCCCATATATATATGAGAAAGTATTTAGTATCGAATATTAATCGTATCGGCCCGATATTAAAATCCGATAAGTGTGAGCGTAGCGTGAAAAATAGCCATAGTTATGATTGAAAGCGTGTATTAGTAGGTAGTTATTTTTGCGTATTCTCGTTATTATATGGATGTCATATGACGTAGTATCATTGTTAAAACCTCTTGCTATATATATATATAAATATATATATATGTATATAAACTTAAAAATCCTTGTCCTGCTTATTAAAGTCTCTTTTTTTTTCTTACAGCTGTATTTTGACCAAATTTTTAAAAAAAAAAAAGCAAGATAAGGTTAATGAAATAAGGTGTCCAAAACGAACCCGTCAGAAAGCAGTCTACAACAAATGACTAAAGAACAAACTTGAAGAATTGTAGCAGTTCTTAAGAGTTTGTTAATGCATCCAAAATAAGAAAAATACAGTAAAACTATTGCAGCCAATAATCTTCTTCACATTGTGTATTCAAATTTTCCATTGTACACAGGAATTTTCAAGTCAATTTAATGAGGGCAGCAGATTCTTTAATTAACCTACTACAAAAGACACAGCTGTCAATGCAAAGGAAGGGACACTCTACTCTACAACAAAATGCTAATTGACAAAGAGATTGCTTTAGTTTTTATAGAGATGTTGATGGGCGAATTGATACCTCCTAAAAGAAAAGAAAATAACATAGGTATTAACTATTTTTAGCATTGTGTATTCATGCTTTAGTGTTTTTAAGTATTTGGCAAATTCCAGTTAATAGTGTTTTTAAAGTTTTTGATTTATAAAGCACAGATAATAGTGTAGAGTTTTTTTTTTTTTCTTAAAAACTCAAAATTTCAATTTTAACCTCTAACTTTAAGGGTTTTTAAAGCTCTTTTAGTGGATTGCCCCCAATTTTCCAATTTTTCCTTCAAAAGAGCTTTGAAACTCCTAAAACTCTTTATAGTTGTGTGTTACGAGCTCTCATGTTCTCTCTATTATTCTCAAAAGTTTATAAAATATCAATTTTTATTTATTTTTTCCATGTCATGGAAAAAGCAATTTCAAATAGTTTAGAACTTTATAAATTTAAATTCTACCCTTAATTATTTTTATTTTTCTATTGAACTTTTTTTATAGCTATTAAATACTTTATCGTATTTTTGAGTCGTAAAAAATTACTTGTGTCACATAAGAAATTTTCTATAGAATCATAAACCATATAATGGGAGAAAAATCTTTTCTCATTCCATAGCAATTTATGATAAAGCTATATTTAACTCTTTCTTGTTAAATGTTAATACAATTCTGACAAGTTTTCTCAGTTGAACTTAACTCGTACCAGCGCGTTGTTAGTAGCGTTTTTTTCTTAAAAATTCCAAATTTCAGTTTTTAGCATAGCTTTGGGGTTTCAAAGCTCTTTTAAGCGGTTACTCAGATTTCTAATTTTTCCTTCAAAGAGTTTTGAAACTCTTAAAACTCTTTATAGTTATGTGTTACGAGCTCCATGTTCTCTATTATTCTCAAGGATTTATAAAATATCAATTTTTGTTATTTTCCATGTCATGGAAAAGCAATTTCAAATAGTTTAGAGAACTTTATAGAAATTTAAATTCTGCCCTTGTGATATTTTATTTTCTATTGAAATTTTTATAGCTATTAAATCTTGTTGTATTTTTTAGGTCATAAAATTACTTGTCCCATAAGAAATTTCTATAGAATCATAAACCATATAAATAGGAGAAAATCTTTCTCTATTCCCGTAGCTTGAGTTTATGATAAAAATTCACGTTGCTTTCTTGTTAAATGTTGGCACAATTCTGACAGTTTTCCCTCAATTAGACAACTTTATTACCAAAGCGCATTGTTAGTAGCGTTTCTTGTTGAGTTTTTGTAGAGATTTTTTTTTTTTTCTTAAAAATTCAATTTCGATTTTAACTTTCCAGCTTTAAGGGGTTTTAAGCTCTTTTGTAATTGCTAATTTTTCCAATTTTCCTTCAAGAAGCTTTGGAAGCTCTTAAAACTCTTTTATAGTTGTATTCTGAAGAGCTCTCCATGTTCTCTATTATTCTCAAAAGTTTATAAAAAATATCAATTTTTTTATTTATTTTTCCATGTCATGGAAAAAATAATTTCAAATAGTTTAGAACTTTATAAATTTAAATTCTCCCTTAATTATTTTTATTTTCTATTGAACTTTTTTTATAGCTATTAAAATGCATGCGTATTTTTAGGTCATAAAATTACTTGTCCCATGAAATTTCTATAGATCATAAACCATATATTAAGGAGAAAAGTCCATTTCTCGTCATAACCCAGTTTATGATAAGCTGTTTAACTCTTTCCTATTAAATGTTAATACAATTACACGTGACAATTTCTCTCAGTTGAACCTTTCGTACCAAAGAAAGCACTTGTTGTTCAACTAGTATTTCTTTATTATTTTCATGGCTGTCTCAGGTAATACTCTTGTTCAAGCTATCAAATTATAGATGCACATTTGTATATCAGCTTATTTTCTTAGTGCTTTATTAACTTGAAATCACGTAAATAAAAGGTAAAAGTTAGTTAAAATAGTCTGATGGGACAATGAATAATAACAAAAATAAGGCCGAATAGTAAAATAATTTTTAATTTTTCGTTTATTATCGGCTTATATTTATATATTATATTTTTAAAAATAACAGACATTTTCTCTCAATAAGAAGAAAAGTCATGTTATCATAAAGTCAATGGTCCCTTCTGTCAAAGCAAAACCTTTAAATAATAAAATAGTCTTTCTTTCGATCAGTTTGTTTGTCTCTGTTAGTTTTGAATGTCACCAGAATATTGTCTGTTTTAAAAATAAATATTATTAGTTTTACTAATGTTCCTGATATACACTCTTTTATTTTAGCTGAAGAAAACTAACTAATATTTAAAAAAATAATTTAATTGGGGCAACTTTTTGAATTTAGCATAAATTAATAATAACTCTTTTAAAAGGCGATAAATTTATTTAAGGGTAGTTTTATGGCTTTTATCTACGTTTTTATAAGGCGAATGAGATGATAAATGATGTTACTTTTTAAAGATTTGAAACTCGAAGCAATAACAAGCAGGTGGAGCGGAGGAGTAATAAATAAGGCCCTCAAAAACATTCCCCCTCCTAGACTTACCGGGAAAGAAAAAACTCACCCTGAGGCAAACTGTTTTACTTGTTGGGCATCACGTGTCACATGAGAAGCATAAGATTTATGGGGAGAATGTGCAAAATAAGCCAGTAAAAGAATCGCTATGGTTAGTTGAGCAACGTTTGAAACAAATAATGGAAAAGTAGCGTATCGAGTTTTAGAAAGCTAGAGATCAAAATGCAAAATCTGTAAATACCGTCTTTAAGGCTAGGTTAATACAAAAAAATTTCCTACATAGTAGGCGTTTTTAAGCATACATTGATGTTTTAAGCCTTTATGGCGGCGTTTTTACGCAAAAAAAAAATTTATAGTGATCGGCGTCTGCCAGGGTTTAGGGCATGAGTAGGCGTTTTTAAGCCCACATGGTGGCCCGTTTTAAAGCCTATGGCGAGGCGTTTTTACGTTATGGGCTCAGTGCTTTAAAACTCGATTTTCATGTGGATTTTCAAATCAATAAGATTCTCTTACCAATCGGAGACTTAAAAACTTCTAGATTTTTATCTTGGGCTTCGGTTTTAGGCAGCCTCAAAGATCTTTGAATTTTTTGATATTGTTTTGATCGAAGTGACCAATGGCCTTGTTGGGCATCACGTGTCACATGAGAAGCATAAGATTTATAAATAAAAATGGCAAGATGAATAGGAACTTACATCTATGTCAAATGGCCCAATCCAACATCAGTTTACCTAAACCATGGATTTGACTATTCTAACTTCTACGCCTAATTACTAATCCCAAAAAACAAAACAAAACTAAACAAACAAAAAAAATGGTAAGTTGCAAACAAGGAACATGGTTTGAATCCCAACTATTTCAAAAAGAAACCAATCAGCGTTTTAGTTTGACAATAAAAACTAAAGAATAATCATCATGAAGTAGCTATTGAAAGTTTCAAATCCTTCGAATCTATTATTAAAAAAAAATAATAATAAAAAGACCCTTAAAAATCCAACACATTTCCACTGCCAACTCATGTCTAGCTTCTAGATGCCTTGACTTTTTCTTAGAGCTGTATTTTGACCAAACTAATTTCTAAAGCAAGATAAGGTTATGGAAAATAAGGTATCCCACTAAAACAGCAACCTACAACAATGACTAAAGGACAAAGTTGAAAACTGTTGCAACTCTAAAGAGTTTCGTTAATGCATCCCAAGATAATAAAAAACCGGAGACTATCAAAGAATCTTCTTCACATTGTGTATTTAGTGAGGGCATCCCAACTCTAAGAGTTTCGTTAATGCATCCCAACTCTAAGAGTTTTGTGGCCAAGAATCTTCTTCACATTGTGTATTTAAAATTTTCCACGTTGTACATAGAATTCTCAAGTCAATTCCGTGAGGGCAGCAGATTCTCTAAATATCCTAAAAGACACAAACTTTCAATGCAAGGAAGGGGCACTCTACAACAAATTACTAGTTGACAAAGAGATCATTTTAGTATTTATAGAGATGTTGATGGGCAAATTGATGCATTTAAGATAAGAAAATATTATAAGTCATATGCCATCATTGGTCCAAGTTATGACTTTGAACTTCTCACATTTACTTTGAACATTACTACAATTCAACTTTCATGTTTGTCTCAAGCACGTAAATAGATAGACACAAGGCCTATATTTGGACAACCTCAGAAATTTTTTGTTAAGAGTGTCATCAGAGATAATATGTCAATTCCAATACTAAAAAACCTTCTTCCATTACTTTTCTTACTCATTCTCCCAGTTTGGTCCTCAACTTCAAATTCAACTAATGAGAGCTTCCTGCAATGCTTTTCATCTCATTTACAGCATTCTAATTCAAGTTTGGAATTAGTCTTCACCAAGAATAGCTCTGCTTATTCATCCATCTTAGATTTTACCATACGAAACCTAAGATTCGTGAACTCTTCAAAACCAGAGTTTATCATTACTCCATTTCATGAATCCCACGTCCAAGCAGCTGTAATTTGTTCCAAGAAATATGACATGCAAGTAAGAATCCGAAGCGGAGGCCATGACTATGAGGGCCTTTCTTATGTATCTGATGTTGTTCCATTCACCATCATTGATCTTGTCAACCTTCGGTCTATTAGCATCGATATAGAAAACAAGAGTGCATGGGTTGATTCTGGTGCAATTCTAGGAGAGTTATATTACAAGATTGCAGAGAAAAGTAAGGTCTATGGCTTCCCAGCAGGGAGTTGTCCCACTGTGGGTGTTGGGGGACACTTTAGTGGAGGTGGATTTGGTACCATTTTCAGAAAATATGGCCTAGCTGCTGATAATGTTTTGGATGCTAAGATAGTTGATGTTAATGGTAGACTACTAAACAGAACATCAATGGGAGAAGATCTCTTTTGGGCCATCAGAGGAGGGGGAGGGTCAAGTTTTGGAGTCATTCTCTCGTGGCAAATTAGGCTGGTTCCTGTACCACCAGTTGTAACTACTTTCAATGTCCAAAAGACCTTAGAACAAGGTGCAACTGAGCATTTCCAGAAGTGGCAAACCGTTGCGAATAAGCTTCATGAAGATCTTTTCCTCCATGTAGTTGCAGGAGTTGCAGATTCAAATGGCAGAAAAACTATTCGACTTTCATTTACCTGCTTGTTTCTTGGACCAGTTGAAAAACTCCTCACTTTGATGCAAGATAGTTTTCCTGAGTTGGCCGTGGAGCGCAACAATTGCACTGAAATGAGTTGGATAGAATCTGTTCTTTACTATGCTGGCTTCTCAACTAGGGATCCCTTAGAAGTTTTGCTTGATAGGAGCCCACTAACAGATAACTTCATGAAAGCAAAATCAGACTATGTACAGGAACCCATTTCAAACACAGGGTTGGAAGGGTTATGGCAAAGACTTATGGAAAAAGAGCAATCAGCGCTCATCTTATCACCTTATGGTGGAATAATGAGTAAGATTTCAGATTCAGAAACACCTTTCCCACATAGATTTGGAAATTTATATCAAATCCAATATACAATCACTTGGGATGATGACAAAGAAACACAGGAACACCTCAGGTGGATGAGAAGGCTTTATGCCTACATGGCACCTTATGTTTCAAAGTCTCCAAGAGAGGCCTATTTGAACTATAGGGATCTTGACTTGGGGGAAAACAACAAAAATAATAATACAAGCTACGCACAAGCAAGTACTTGGGGTTTGAAGTATTTCAAGAACAACTTCGAGAGACTAGTTCATGTAAAGACTCTCATTGATCCTGGTAACTTTTTCAAGAATGAGCAAAGCATCCCAGTGCTTCTATCTTGAGGAGAAAAGAAAGGAACTAGGAAGTGTTTCGAGAATGAATAAAGATCTTGTTATGAGTTTGTATGAAGTTAAAGGGAAAAATAGTAACATTCATATGGTCCAAATCATGCCATCCAAACAGAAAATAAGGGGGTGTTTGGTAGAGTAGTTTGAGAATTGTTGTTTGTAGTTTTTTGAAATACGTGTAGGTGAAAAAGTGTGTGAAAATGTGGGTAATGTTGTTTAAAATGTGAAAATGTGAGTTTGAACTCACTCACCAAACAGGCCCTAAGTCATTTGCCATACAATGATTTAAGAATCTTCTTTGCGTTGTGAGTTGTGACAATGAACTTCTCACATTTACTTTGAACTTTCCATTCTTTAAAACAGTAATCATTACACTTCAGCTTTCTTGTTTGTCTCAAGCACATAATAGCAGGCACACGGGCTATATTTGGGCAATCTAAAAATTTCCAGTTACAAGTATACTCAGAGAGAAAATATGGCAATTCCAAACCTTAAAAACCTTCCATTACTCTTCATTCTCATTCTCTCAGTTTAATCTCAACTTCAAATTCAACTCATCTTAACTTCCGGCAATCTTCACCAAGAGTAGTTTTGCTTATTCATTCATCTTAACTTCTACCATATGAAACCTCAGATTATGGAAAAGGAGAGATTCAAGCTGATCTTAACACCTATGGTGAAAAGATGAGTAAGATTTATAATTGAGAAACGCCTTTCCCACTGGAAATTTATATAAAATCCAATATTTAGTCACTTGGAGTGTCGACAAAGAAACACAGGAATACAGCAGGTGGATGAGAAGGATTTTTGCGTACATGGCACCTGATGTTTCAAAGTCTCTGAGAGAGGTCTATTTGAACTATAGGCATCTTGACTTGGGGAAAACAACAACAATAATAATAGAAGTTATGCACAAGCAAATACTTGGGCTTTGAAGCGTTCAAATACAACTTCAAGAGACTAGTTCATGCAAAGACTGTCATTGATCCTGGAAACTTTTTCAGGAATAAGCAAAATATCCCAGTGTTTCCTTCTGGAGGAGAAAAGAACGGGAACTAGAAATGTTTCTGAGAATGAATAAGGATCCCAAGTCTCTCCATCTTAGGGAAAGAGGAAATAGGACAAGAAATATATTATTCAGGCTTGGGTCCATTTTTTCAGAAGTAAATACAACTACCTTGCTCTTTTTGTCATGTCAAGCACCTTGCATCATGTAGACAGTTAAACTGATTGTTTGCTTTATGTTTGATATTATACAAATTATCATGCACACTTTTTTGCAGAACAAAGATTATATATATATATATATAAAAGTAAAGCATCTGATAATTCTAGAACAAAGAAAATTGTAAAATTGTATTAAAATTTGGCACAGACATGCTTAAATATTAATAATGCATAAAAATAAATGAAGGGGGATGAGGGAGGTAAAGTGTCTGATCATTTAATAACACCTTTAAGAATGTGGGATGCCCAGGCAGAACAAGAGAAAAGATACACTGATGACAGTGTTCTTGGAATATCTTCTGTCATTAAACGAGAAGCATCATCAAACAAATCGCTCATGAATCATTCTAGCTTTAGAATGCCTAGTCTTTAATAGTTTGACTGCTAGGTGATTTGCCTCTTCTATGGTTGTAACTTTCATTTAGCTCAAGCTCTGCATCCTATCATTTTATACTCGAAATTTTCTTCATATGAATTCAAGATATTGAAATTTTAAATTATTTTAGATAAGATAACTTGATGTTTAGCATGCACACATTTTACTTTGTCATTTTATTTTTTATTTTTTTTTTAAATTTTAGGAGTGGGTAGCCTAAGATACAACTCTCTAGACAGACTAAAATTGCAATTTAACAAATTTTTCCTCAATATTGATACATTACTTGCCTGTGTTCAGTTAGAAAACTACCATGAGGATATTGGTAAGACATAGGTCTGCATCCCTGTAAGATTTTCTATATGTTCCATGATAACATAACCATTTTAGACAATCGGAATCCTCCACAAATACATGTTTCTCCAAAATAATTTCCGAAGTAAAATAATTTCTTATTCAGAAAAGTATTTTCTGCTCACAAAGATTTCCTCTGTTAAAAATAAAAAAATAAAAGTACCTTGGATTATTGGATTAAATGTATTTTGACTGAGTTATGCCTATCATCAAGTGTCATTATTATTCAATACAGGTAGTCACTTACTTACCACATATAAATAATTAAACAGAAGTAGGCACAAATTTCCTTAGTGGCATTTGGTAAAACTGTAAAAGGTCATTGTAGACTCCTATGGAGGCAATATATACCCACAAGTGGTTGTGAGGATGTTTTCAGAACTACACCAGAATGTTACCAAAGGACAATGCAACATAGGAGCTGTTCTACCATGAGAATTACAATAGTTTGGAAACATGTGGATCATCTACTTTACACAAGGGATGCTAATATTTTGATCTTCAGTTTCACCAAATATTCACAATGATGCACCCCTATTAGGCGAACCCTCTTACTTTAGGCCAAGGCCACCAAATTTCTAGAATACTACATATTTATAAAGTTCCAATTCATTATTCCTTGTTCAGCAAATACTACCTATTTACAAATTTCCAATTTATTATTCCTTGTTTAATATAAAATTGATACGTTATCTATATCCTAATAGTTATAAGGAAACCAACAATAATGAATTATAGAAAATATTCTCCCTACAGATATGATTAACAAGCTACGAGGACAAAGTTGAGTCGTAAGCCAATTATCCATTCCTCTACATCTGAATGATGTGGGCTAAGATTCTAGATTGTGCTTCAAGCATTAAAAGGCAGGGCAGTTAGCAAACACCACAAGGCTTACAACTGTACCATTACTCAATTTATAATCTAATGATAAAAATATGTAGAAAATCATATCTCCCAAAGTTAAAGAATGGATATCTCTCGCAAGTGTTTTTCAAACAATTTGACAAGATATTAAATTGTCGACTATCTCACTCCATTTGGATAACTCTGTTCTCATACTAATTCTATATGTGAGGAACTAATTGAGTAATGTAAGTAATGAGCATATGGAACTACAGGAGGATTCTGCGTCAAGTCATGCCAAGAAGAACTAGTTTTGAACGATAGCTTAACTCTGAACAACTGATCCATGCCTGAAGGTATTAATTGAATGTGATACAATGCAATAAGCTAATATTTGAAGAATTTTAGTCAGCTTAGTAACTACTTACACCTTTTAGTTGCTGGAGTCAATCTTCTTCAGTTTCTACATTTGGCCACCCTTGATCAGCTTGTAACTTGACAAAGTTGGCCAAAAGCCTGATCTCTTCTTCCTGCAAACGGGCTCCAAATGTGCATTGGCCCCTTGGCGTGCAGTTCTCTCCAAAACCCTGCATAAAGACATAAGACATTTTATATTGGATTAGAAAGATGCGAGGGAGTAGATTCTGCAAGAGATGTAAATTACAGGAAGAAACTCACAGGCATTCTTCCCTTGCCATAGTATGTCACACGGTATATCTCCTCTTCAGTGTCAATTCCATTCCTGTAAAAGCAACAACATAATCTGTTTATACAGCTTCTGATCTAACATATTCAATATCTTTTTTGGATTTAGGGAATATAGTATTTTAATTTTTCTTTGATATTCTTTCATATTTTTCTGTCTTCATGCTCATTTTAAAATGCATACATCATGAGGCATGCTATTTCCAACAGAAAAATGGATTTCTGATTTGATTACCTTTGAAGATCTTTTGTAAAAAGTGTTGCTCCCTGGGAAGAGGAGAAGCAATGGATTAAGAAGTAACAGATTTAGAATAATAATAATCTGGGTTGCATGAGTAAAGTGATTATCACCGGCTGGATTATATTTCCGCCTGCATCATGACACCCAATGCAAGCTCGACGAAACAAAGACGCTCCTCTTTGTACATCTATGGTTTGTCCAAATGAAACTGCACCAAATGGGAAAGGGAAACTAAATAAACCAGGGAAAATATGGACACAAAGCTATACAAACCAATCTGACATAAATGAAAATTTCCTGTAGAGTTTCAATTAATCTTTTTTGTGTCAAAACAACCCCAATAGTAACACAATCAGCAGAAGACCATGCCTTCGGAAGCTAGTTTGAATCTCCTGTTCCCCTCCCATTGGAACACCAAAAACTTACTTATATAAATAATTAAATAATCCCTGAAGAGCTATCTGTTGGAGTAGTTAATACGTTTGGGACAAAATTAAAGATTTAGCACAACAGTCATGAAAAAAATAACAAGTAGCATATAGTGTGCTGCTTTGCCACAGCTAGGAAAACTGAGTAAAGAACATACTAAATGATTAAGTTGGAGGACATGCAATAATGTTTAAATAATTCTCTATGAGAATAGCTGTAATAGAATGTGTATAACAATGAATCATGTGACAAGATTGTTTGGGTGTGTACTATTAAATACCTTTAAATATTGATTGGTTGGACTTACCTGGGGTATGGCAGATAGGAGATAAGGCTACAAGTGCGGCCATTATTAGTGGTGGAACCAAGCTCTTGAGATGGAAATACTGTACTTGATGTTGTTGTTGTTGTAGTTGTTGCCTTTTGGGAACTGGGTTTATGTTTCTCTTCACAACAAACACAATTCAATGTTCAATGTTCAATGTTCTTACAAACTTTCAATTTGAAAACCATATTCAGAGAGAGAGAGAGAGAGAGAGAGAGAGAAGAGACCTTCATTGAGAGGCAAGAGGCAGCATTATTACAAGGCGTAGGGGGTGAAGTTAGAGATAAAAGCAGCTGCATTTCTCGCTTCTAACAGTAACTGACTAACTGATTTGAAGAAGAAAAGAGGAAAGTCCGGGGGAGTGGACTCAGGACTGGAGTGGTTGGTTTGGTTTGTCAGCGGTTGCCACAAAGCTCATCAGATCCCCCTATCAAATATGGCCATGCGTTTCGCAGGCCTTAAAATTAAAAATTAAAACAAAAAAGTAGTAGGGTGAGGTTGAGTTTTTTCAGTGCAGCCTATCAATTTTTTTGGGAAAAAAAAAAAACTACATAACTCTTTACCACAAGTGCAACACTCAGTGTGTGAGTGATGAAAAAAAAAAAATGGTAGGTCCACTTAAGTGATAGACAATCGTTTATATTCTGTCGTGTGTAATTGTGATAAAAGTAATGAAATAACTTATGGTCTTGAAACAACTCATTTTTTCTTGAAAAAAAAAACATTTTTGACAAGTGCTATCAAAGCTTATACGGCTTCTCATTTAAGCTCATAATTGATATTATTATTTTACTGACTACTAACAAGGTATCAAATTTTTTTTATATAGATTTTTTCTTTTTTCTTTTAAGTTAAAATGATATTTATTTATTAGTTTTTGCTACTTTTCAATATAGTAGAACCCGCTTAATTTCTCCTTAACCCACTTATATCTCAACTAATTAGCAACTCCTGGTATGTTCATGAGATCTAGAGTTCGAATCTCCCCTTCTCTAATAAACTACATTGATAATTCAAAAAAAGGGGACAATGTTAATTATTTTATTCATTTGAAAGCAAAGTGTCATTTATTGAAAATGGTGTGTAGAGATTCTAACTTTGCTGAATCACTATTATCTCAAGGTTGTCAACATAATTAACCAAAAAAATTTCCTTCTTTTTCTATGATACTTTCATCAATTAAGTAATTTACAAAATAGATCCAAACATTCAATTAATAGTGATTCAATGTTATCAAATTATCCAAATAAAAAATTAGATAACTAAAAAAGTGCTACATAACTAAAAAAGTTCCAAGGTAAGTCAAACTCGAGCTTGAAACTCAAGTTTCAAAAATGTGTTATATAACTAAATAAGTTTGAGCGAAGGCTTTTTCAATTAATTTGTTTGCAAAAACATAATTTTTTTTTTTTTATCAACAAAAACATAATATTTGGCATAAAAAGCCCTTACTTGCGCAATTCCATATGTACCCAAGGTTGTATTACTCATAGAAAAATGAATAATTGTCTTCCTTGACAATATTCTTGATGTCCAACGTCAACAAAATGAATTCTTCATATAGGTGCCGTTTGGATTGGGCTGAATCTCACGTTTGCGTTTTGTGTTGCGTTTTCTTTTTTTTTGTCAGCTGCACTTTTCTTACTTTTTCATCACTTTTATCAGTTCTATGAGTCCCATAAACAGTGCACAGGACCCACAAATATCACTTTTCAGCAACTTTTTCATTAAAAATGGGTCCCACAGCACTATTTACACATTTAAAAATTATTTTTGCTACAATATTTTCAGTTTCAGTTTTCAATTTCAGCAAAAATAAGCTCAATCCAAACGGACCCATAATCTTGTAGTTTTGATGTGCTTCATCTTTTTCAACGAATCACTACTAAGTAATAACCAAAGTTTTACAAGGAATGAATTGATCATTTAACTCCTCCTTTAATGCCTTCTATTAAGCAATTTCTTGTTGCCAGCATTTTGATAATCTTCCACCTAAGTCCTCCACCAAAACGTGGCATACTTGATAAGGTACGTGTTAACGATGGTCACTCACTTTCTAACTATCTTAAACATGAGTAACTTTGAAATACTACTCTATGTCCCATAAAAAAAAAAAAAAAAAAAAAAAAATATCAGACACTTTGATTACAAGTACAAGTTCAATTAATTTAGCTTGAGTTAAGATCAAGGTTTTCAGATTCGGACCATTCATTGAACCGTAAAAGGGAGATGTTCAAGGTTTTTGAGGTTGAACTGAAGTCGAACCATGATGACGTCATAATTAATTTAATAATTAATTAAAGCCTAAATATAGATATTAAATTTATAAAACTAGCAAAATTGACTAATATATCTATATATGTGAGGGAAATTTAATGATTTTCAAGCATATATTTAATAATTAAATAAGAAAGTTAATAAAATAAAATAATAACCATGAAAACATTAAAATTTATGATTAATTTTTGAAGTAAAGTTGAATATCTTTGAAGGATTTTAATTATAATTTTTTTTTATTCCTTGTAAGAGATGGATAATTTAATTAAGTAGAATAAAATTGTGTTAAGTTGTTTTTATTATAAAAAAAAAAAATTGCTAAGGGGTTGGACCGCACGGTTCTTGCCACCGGTTTTGTATGAACCGTGCGGTCCAATCCCGGTTTTAGGAGTTCATGGAATTGCCACATATGCCCGATTCTCTATGTTTAAAAAACTAAATTTCAATTCGGTTCTCAATTTTTATGGTCCGACCTCTCGATCCGGTTCGAGTCTGAAAACAGTGGTTAAGATGAGTATGAGTTAAAAACTTATTGAATAAAATAGATTATTTTTTCTATTAAGCATATACTCTAATACTTTGTTCGAGTTCAAGTGGAATAATGGGTTGGCTCTAGTTTAACTGTTAAAGTCTCTATGAGGGAGCTTCATAATAATATACACTTTGAGTCTATTTGGATACCGCTTATTTTGCTGAAATTGAAAACTTATTACTGAAAATACTATAAATAAAAGTAAAAATTAGCTAAAATAGTACAGTGTGACTCATGAATATTAAAAAAAAGTGCAATAATGAAAATTTTTCATTTTTCATTAATATCCAAACGGAGGCTTCCTATTTTTAATTTTTGTCAATTTTTTGGTTTTAACCTTATTTTTTATGTTTTATTTTATACAAGATAAAAATTATACTCTAAGCTAATTTAAATATATACGTGTTTGAACCTCAATTAAATTATGGGTATTTTTAAAGGCGAAAAAAAAAAAAAAAATTATTATTCCTCAAGTTCTTTTTCATAGGATTTCATTTTGTTTTCTCGTGGCAGTTCATTTTATCTATTTTGAAAAACGAACAAGCCATTTGGACTTGTCCTCATCAACATCTGCGGTTCATTTCATTTGATCACTCTCTCTCTCTCTCTCTCTCTCTCTCTCTGTATTCAAAAACCCTAAACCCAAATCTCCATCTCTTTCTCTTTGGTTGAAGCGTGAATTGGGAATTGGGAATTGGGGGATGGAGTTGGAGGTGAGGTTGGTTGGGGGAATAGAGAATTGCTTCGTATCGCTCCCTTTTCCTCTTGTCCAAACTCTCGACTCCTCTTCTGCTCATCTCCTCACTCTCGAGCTTCGCTCTCGCACCGGCCACCGCTGGTTCGTCGCCTGGTCCGGCGCCACCTCCACTTCCTCCTCCTCCGCAATTGAGGTACTACTCATTTTCTCTCACAACAACTAAATTTCACGTCTTTTTTACAGTCACAAACTGCCACCTAAGAAAAACACAATCCCATTTTGATTAGTTGCTTTGATATATTAGTATTGTATTGACTACCTAATACTGGTTCATAAATGGGTCTCCATTAAAAATCGAAAAAAAATTGAGTTACTTGAATTGAACACAAGGGTTTATTAAAGAAAAATAAATATATATATTTGTTGTGGTTTTGACATGTGAGAGACACATGTTGGAATGTTTTTGTACAAAAAGCATGGACATGGGTACGGGTACGACACAATTTATGAAAAATGATAACATGACATGGCGGGTGTTGTACATGGGTACCCGTGTAGCCAAATGAAGTGTCTGTGCTTCCTAGGTTTTTTGCAAGTTTATTCATATTCAAAATTAGGGTCAGCTACATGTATTCTTTTGTGCAATTGAATCCTATCCAAAATTATATTCTCTGTCATTTCCTTAATTGACACATTTTTTTTAGGACTTCTACTAATGTTATTTTAGCTATTATTTTTCCATTACCTCGACTTGAATCAACTCATTTTGCCTTACTGGTGTGTTAATTGCTCTCATTTGCACTTGACCAAACCATCTTAAGTGATCCTATTTCATCTTTTCATCGATGGGGGTGGTCTGTATTGATGATATCTATTTGAATAATGTTCGTCCCACTTTTGAAGGTAATTAAATTTGACTCCTTTTTCTTGAACCAAGTGTTAATTAAATATTGTATCATATGTTGTTGCAAAGTCTAGAGTAGTATTTCCTGATTCATTTTTTACTTTATGTCCTTGGCTTTCATGAATTCTTCAAAAACCCCCATTCTCTTCTCAAACATGACCATTGAGGCCTCGTCCAGTAAAAATCTTTTCCCTGTTAGGTAGCTCTTGAATTAATTTATTCATGTCCTCCCAAAATTTTGGTTTAATGGATTCTTCCAACCCCATTTGAGGAGCATACGCACTAACTAAGTTATTTGTGTCTTCTCCTAAAAGAAGTTTTATTAACTAAATTTTATCTGTTATTCTCCTAACCTTAATCCTTGCCCCATTTATATTTGTATCTTTTCCTGTATACCATAATTTATATGCCGTATGTTCAATTTCTCTATATTTCTCACATACCTAATTAGTCTCCCGAAGGCGCACTAGGTTTATTCTTTTTCTAGTCACTGTATCTACTATTTCCCTTAGTTTTTTCTATTATAGACCCCATATTCAGAGTGCCTATACGAATCCTATTCTTCTAGGATAATTTCTTTACCCACATCTCTCCATCAAAGTTCGAGAGCTCTTACCCATTTCTCACTACACCTGAACGCTGATGTAGTGTGTTGCTTGCAGGGCACACCCTAGCTAACCTTTGCTCACTTTTCAATGCATCTGGGGTTTGATGCAGTGCTTTGCTAATAGGGAACAATCCAACTTGTATATGTAGTGTATCCATTAACTGACTATATTTTACACTAGCCATCAACCTACATTAACCCTCTTCCATTTTCTGAGCCTAGGACCAACTCTAAAAAAATGTATGACACTATGCACAGATACAAATGGAGTAATTGTATTGTAATGTTATATTATCTTATAAAAAAATGTTATTTTACAAATTATTGTGAATAATCCATGCCTTAAAGCTGCAATCTATTGCTCTATTTTTCATAGCATGTTCTAGTTGAGAATTAAGTTGTGGTTCATTGTTTATAAATTATTTGCTAATGGCTCCTTCTTGTATTCTATGTATTTGTCTTCGAAAAAATTATTGTTGTTCCCTAACTCCACTATAGGTCTCCCAACAATTCGCAGAATGCATTTCACTGCCAGATCGTACCGCAGTTCAAGTTCGAGCCATTTCCAATGTGGCAAAGGCTACTCTAGTTACTATAGAACCCCATAGTGAGGATGATTGGGAAGTTTTGGAACTTAACTCTGAGCATGCAGAGGCAGCTATATTGAACCAGGTACTTTTCTTCTGTTATGTCAATCTTCTATTTTAGTTTCCTTGCTGTCCAATTAAATCTGCATAGTTCTTTTGTTGTGTTTAGCCTTTTATCACGTGTGTGTGCGTGTTCATCTATATATTTTTTGATTGGTAATTTTCACATGCACTCAATGGGTCTTGAACCCACGACCTCACCATTCATCCAATTATCCTGGGAGGAAGTACCAGTTAAGCTATAGCTCATTAGAGTTTGTGTGTGTATTAATACATATTCTTTATTTAATTTTCCGTTTGAGTCCTATAGTCTTAGGAATGGTTGCACAATGTTTCCTTTTCCTTATTTATTTTTATTTTCATAAAGCGGTTTTTCAAGGTATTTGCCCATATAGGCTCTTATATCCCATATTGGAGTTCAATTATTAGTCATTGCCTCCTTTACTAAATACAGGTCAGGATCGTCCATGAAGCAATGAAATTTCCTTTGTGGTTGCATGGTCGCACTGTCACTACAGTCCGTGTGGTTTCAACCTTTCCCAAGAAAGGGGTGGGTAAGATGATATCTAGTATTTCCTGTTCTCACTCAAATGGTAGTACTATTTGGTTCAACTGAAGTTTGAAAAACTTTGTTGGTACTTAATTGGAGAATCGCTGCCATTCCTCACCCGTGAATTAAGTAACTCTTGTTTAACATTTTTATGTATTTTACTTCTTCATTTACTGAAAAAGGGCTGATTACCCTGAATGCTTGAGTTAAATCACTGATTTGTTTCACTCTCATAACATTTGAACTTGATGATCTTCTAATTTTTTTGAAATTGATATTGTTCCTGTTAAATTACCGATTGTCCCAAAAGCTTAAGTTATTGGGATATAGTAAATTTAATCATTTAACTACACAATTTTAACACTCCCCCTCATGTGTGGGCCGAAACTACCTTTTAATAGGTGAGGCCCAACATGTGGGAATTTAAATGGGAGTTAGAGTGGAGGAGACAAAGATCGAACTCCGGATCTCATGCTCTGATACCATGTTAAATTACCGATTGTCCCAAAAGTTTAAACTATTGGGATATAATAAATTTAATCATTTATCCACACAATTCTAACAGTTCCAATCCTAATAAAATTTAACAATTTAAATATATAATACATCACATGGAAAATTACGTTCTATAATGTAAAAATACTTAATGTTGTCATATAACACAAGCACGACTGTGTAAAACAAAACTTCTATTATTAATACAAAAATTCATAGTGGATGATAAAAATAATTTAAAATAAATAATGAGAGTTCTTTTAAATTTCTATAAACTTTTGGTAGTGGACTTTTAGTTGGAGTAGTGTTTTTAAACTTCTTGAAACGTCGTCAATAGAAATTCTTTTAGAACAAACTATGTTAATAATTTTAATGTATTCATAGTGCGTCGCATGGCGAAAGCATGTTGTACAATGCTTAACAGTTATGTTGAGTCTCAGGATTCAAGAACCACATTCAAGAACCAACTTTTAGGATAGACTATTTGATGTGCCAAAGATGTATCTTGGATATAGTAACTTTTTGGTAAAGCTGTCTTTCCATGTTAAAGAAGTTCATTTATGTTTCCCAGTGTTTTCATGTACCTATTTTTTCTTTAACATTTATGTTGCATTTCCAAAATGCTTGTTTGTAAGTGCCTAAAATGACAGAGAAAGAAATAATATTCCTTGGTCCAGCATATGTACCACGTAGCTGAAAAACATACTTAGGTTACAATGGTAATCTATTATGTGCTCATGTTGTTCACTGTATGGATTAGGAGAATTGCCTTCATTTTTATTTCATATGGTTAATAAACCATGATAATTGAAGATATATATGTTTGTCTGCTGGAACTTTGTCTAACTTTTGAGGTTCTATCAGTGCAACTTGTGGCAGGAACTGAAGTTGCAGTTGCTCCTAAGAGACGCAAGAAAAATGGGAATGCACATGAAGGTCCTTACATGCAATCTTCTATTAAAGAACATCCTTTTGCAAGGGCACTATTGCGCATTCAAGATCCAGACAGGAGATTTATTCACAAAAGTTATGTTAATGGTGTTGACCTTGGTGTAGTGCTCACTTCTGTTGCTTTTATTCACCCAGAAACTGCTCAAAGCTTCTCATTAGATTCTCTTCAGTTTGTTGTTATAATTCCAAGATCATCATCAGAAGAAAGCTCAAAAAATTCTGATAATGATTCCTTTAGAAAAAGAAGCAGTTCACCTCCAGCGAACAGTGGAAATTTAACTGAAAAGAAGAAAATCCGTCAAGCAGTTGTTCATCTTTTAATTTCAGAATCGGTGGCCAAAGGACATGTAATGTTTGCAAAGTCTCTTCGTTTGTATTTGGGAGTTGGATTGCATTCATGTATGTTACTGCTTCCTGATATTCAATTAAGTTCCTTACTCTACCTTCATTCCTGAAAATTTCTTTTTATGTATTTTGACATACAAAGCAGAGTGTCTTCTTACTTCCAAAAATGTGTTTATTTTAGGTTTTTAGATGTTATTCTTGTACTATGCTTATCAAAAAATTATTTTCCTGTCTTTTCTAATTACTTAGTTGTGCCTATCAGATCATTAGTAATAAACTTAAAAAGGGGAAAAATTTGAGGTTCAGGCATTTGATAAGTAATATACTAAAGATACCTAAAGGGATGCGATATGCCTGCAGGGGTTCACCTAAAGGGATGTGATGTTAATTTGAAGAAGGATATCCCATCTCTTTCACTTTCTCCTTGCCACTTTAAGAAGCTCAGGAAGAATAAAGCTCTTGAGGAAAATGGTCTAGAAGTGCTTGACAGCCAACACAGTCGCGAGGTAAAAAACATGCTTCTGAAAACTAGCTCAGGCAACAATGTGGATCATGTAGATTGGTCAACCCATGATGAAGTTATTGCTGCTCTTTCATATGAATCTTCTTGTGAAGAGGATGGGGAGGCTGCTTGTCAGTCCAACGGTGGAAAGGGATTACAATCACTTCTTCGGGCATGGTTTCTTGCACAAGTCGATGCCATTGCTTCAAATAAAGGATCAGAAGTTAGTTCATTGCTTTTGGGAAATGAAACTTTGCTTCAATATGAGTTGAAATGTTTCAAGCAGGGGATTCATGGAATGGTACTGGCTTCATCCAATGGTTCTTTGGAAGACGGAAATAAGACTTCCGACCTGCTCATCGATGTATCGTATTTATTGATTATTTCTGATGAATCTCTTCAAGGTGGAAGAGTTAATGCATATGAGATTGCTTTTGATCAAAGGAACAATAGTTTGGAGGGTGCCCTTCAAAATCTGAATTTGAGGAACCCTGTCTCCGTCTATTCTGTACAAGAGAGAACCTCTGACAAAGACATTAGTTCAGATCTATCTTCCTTGAGCTGGATGGGGACAGCTGCATCTGATGTTATTAATAGTAGGTATTTTTCATTTTGAAATTCTTTAATATATAATGCCTTTTGTTGATTCTTGTGAGAGACTTCAATTGTCTGTTGCTTGTAAAATATACCAATTTATGTTTCGTTATAGCTGTGTATACTCAAATACACATGTACATGAGCCTGTGTGACAACAGGGACAATAAAAGGTTGGGTTGGAGTTTTAAGAAGACTCATATACTGTCTTCTTATCTATCAACACATGGCAGAATCTCAAAGGTCGATTCTGTTGGTCCAGAAATTAACCTGATGAATAATTCTAGAAGTTGAGTTTTAAAATGTGAAAAATTAGGAGGAAGGGAGAAGAAAGAGGAAGAGGAAAAATTGAAAATAGAGCGAGACTGATAGAAAAGAAGGAAATCAAAGGTTTAGCGCATAATCAATTAGGACCACACCTTAGCACATATTTATATTAGAGTGATATAGCAAGACTACAAGAATACCTTCTTGCTAAATATAAAATAATAATTGAATAGAAAAATAACAACATTAACTCTAACACTACCTCTCAAGCTGGAACATACAAATTAAACATGCCCAGCATGAAAGACATTCATTGAAAGGAGACATGAGCTAGCGACTTCGTGAAAATATCACCCAGTTGATCATCAGAGTGGAATTATTAAATTTTTGTTTATCTAAAATTGTTTTATCACTGATATGTATTTTGCATATGACTATAAGGATGGTGAAACCCTTTTTTTCCTTCCCTAGAGAAAGCTGTCTTTACCTGATAATGTTTTCCAAATGCAGGGATGGTGGTGTTGTTATCCCCCTCTTCTGGGATGTGGTTCAGTTCTTATGATCTTCCTCTCCCTGGACATGTTCTAATATATGGACCTACGGTGAGTCCTGCTTTTGAGTTTTGGTCTCCTTTGTTTGATGATTTAATAATTGAAGGGTGAAGGAAGCTCTTCACAGCTGGTAGGTTAGATGTCTTGGGAATGGGCAAAAATGACTTGCATGCTCTTCTGTTTATGATACCCATTTATTGTCGTTTTACATGCTTCCTGAAGTAATTCTCATTTGTATTAGAAGTTTTGCCTAAAATAGGTTTCTTCACTCAAAAGTACTAAGGTTTGGACATTAAAATTGAAACACATTCATTCAATGTCGCCCGTCATTTTGTTTAGGTACCTAAAACAACAAAACTTTAGTTCCAAAATTTTGGGGTCTGTGTAGGCCCCTCAAGATTGGAAAATAGTTTCAAGGTTTTCAAGCACATCTTTTGAAATTTGTATTAAGTTCCGAGGCATGCATAATTTTGAACCTGTTGGTACTTATGTGAGTGAGAGAAAGAGTCCAGGTTGATATACAATTTTCCTAATTAGGTTCTGTATGACCATGTAACAAGAAGTGGTTGTGTATATATGTATAGAGTTTGAATTATATGTTTGTTTTCTTAAACCATCTATTTAAAACTCAACATAGTTAATACCAACAAAAAAAAGTGGTGGCTACGTGATTCTTTTTTACAGTCATTAAAATGCTTGTGTTTTTTATATTTGTTAAATTTCTAAGGAACAAAGTTTCCTCAAGTTTTGGGATATCAAATAATAAGATTATTATTTATATCAACAGCACCATTAATACTTTAACTTGGCATTTCTCTGACTAATAGGGTTCTGGAAAGACATTATTAGCAAGAGCTGTTGCAAAATCCCTGGAAGATCATGAAGACCTTTTAGCACACATGTATGGGCTTATTTTTATAATATTTTTCCTTCTTTTGATGGTCATTGACATATTCGAAATGTTGATTTTAAGGGGGAATGACTCTATGGGTTAAGCTACTTTCTTTGTCCCCAAAATGTTAAATCAAGACAGGGATTTTGTGGAATGAAGTGTGTATAAACTATTCTAATGAAGCTTCGTGTTTGCAGCGTTTTTGTATGTTGCTCTCGTCTTGGTTTAGAAAAGGCCTCAACCATTCGACAAGAACTTTCCAGCCACATATCTGATGCTTTAGATCATGCACCATCAATTATCATCTTTGATGATCTTGACAGCATCATTTCTTCTTCTTCTAATTTGGAAGGATCTCAACCGTCAACCTCTGTTGTTGCATTAATGGAATTTCTAACAGACATTATGGATGAATATGGGGTAATGATTTTTATGGTGTTTTAGTTCCACTTTCCCTAGAATGGTGTTTTTCCTTCAATAATATTTAGTTGATTATATAGTTAATGTTTTTATCTGCTGGAATAATAAATATAAATATGGACTTTTTTTAAAATATTTTTCTTAATGATAAGCACTTCACCTTATGAAAATTGAACCCATGATCTCGTCCGCCATCCCTTTCTTGAAGTGGAGGTGCTATTTGCCCTAAAGATCATTTAGGCTGCTGTCATCAATTGAAGTAAACAGTGTTTGAGGTATCAATTAGCAAAGTAACAATCAAATTAGTGCAATTACTTTTTCCCCTAAACAAAAAATTTTAATATGGAAAGGAGTTACAAGGATAAATTGTCTTTAAAGCACAACACTGGGAAAAAAAGCCAGTAAATAATGAAAGAAATAAAAATGGTCAATCCAAAGTGGAAGCTCCCGTGAAAACACTCCTTTAAATGAGCTCCTGCATTTGCTAGACTTGAGTAATCATCTGTCATAAAAAGCTTATGCTGCTAGGAAGTGGGCTAATAATGTATTTAAAGTTGTCTTACATAAAACTTTCTCCCTCACAATTAGGCCCTCCCAGTAAAATTCAACCATTCGTGGGTCTTGCACATGCAAAATAGTAGAAATTACCTGAAAGTGTGGTAACGAAGACTTGAACAATGACCTCACTTAGAGCCTCGCACTAATGCCATGTTAATAATGATATGAAAGGTTAGGCTATTAGGGGTGTTTGTTATACCTGAAAGTGGTGCGTTGTACCCTTAGTATACTTCCTGTGTCCTGGGGTGTTTGTTTTTTTATTAATAAAGTTCTGTTATTTTCAAGGAAAAAAAAAAGAATAAGAAAGGTTAGGCTATTAGGAAGTAGGCTAGCAATGCATAACAAGCTGATTGACACACTAAGTTGGTGACGAAAATCTAGGGTGCTTCGGCTTAAGGAAGGTGATAGAAACACTGGGTTTTTCCATGGAGGAATAATTATATTAGTAGTCTCAAAGTGGGAGATGGAGTAACTTCTAATCAAGATGAGATCAGGATTAGAATTGAACAATTCTATCCAAATGTCTATCATGAATTGGTGTGGAAATCTTGTCTTAAAGATGTATTTCTTGAACCGTTTAGAATTGCAGTAGATAAGAATACTTCAGTTGCACCCATCTGTTTGAATTTGAGATTGTAATTATTTAGGAGTGGTTGACCTCTTATTGCGGTGGTGGAATTGGTTTGGGAGGCACTCTTTGGAGATATGGAATTTTACTCTGTTATGTGTGATGTGGCAGTTGTGTAGGGAGAGGAATAATTGCACTTTTGAGGTTAATATAGATCAAAAAACCATCTAGAAGCTTTGCTAATTCCTACCTTGTTTGATTAGTCCTGTGTGTGGGGTCTTACATATAGTATCACTGTCATAGATTTCATACTCATTTAGTTTTTGTGCTAAGTTTTGTAATTCTTTTAGGTTACAGAGTGCTCATCATCGTGAGCTTGTGTAACCTTTTTCATTAATAGATCTGATTGCTTATCCATTTTTTTTTCCAAGTATGATGGAGTTCTGAAAAGAGTGGAGAGTCTAAATGCCATTGTAGCTATAGTTTTGCTGTCTTAATAGTCAACTAAAAGAATCTTTTTTGGTACACTGAACAGGAAAAGAGGAAGAGCTCATGTGGAATTGGTCCTATTGCCTTCATAGCTTCTGTCAAGTCACTAGAGAATATACCGCAATCATTGAGCTCTTCAGGTATGTGTCTTCTTGCATGCATTATGGGTACTATCCTGTGTTTGCAGTGGAGCTGAAAGAAATTATGGTCTCATATTCTGAATTATTGCCATTGTGAATTTGGTCATTATCAGGAAGGTTTGACTTCCATGTTCAACTTCCTGCTCCTGCTGCCTCAGAACGCGGGGCTATATTGAAGCATGAAATTCAGAAGCGTTCCTTACAATGTTCTGATGACATCTTGTTAGACGTAGCTTCCAAATGTGATGGCTATGATGCATATGATCTGGTATTAAGCTTTTTCCAAATTTATTAATCAAATGGATAAGTTTCATTGTTTCTATTTGTAAAAGGCATACTCCATTACAAACCATCATTATATTACCCCAGATTTCAATCTTATGTGTTGCTCTTTGGCACTTCGTATTATGTGCTCACTTTAAAATAGTGCTTATATAGGTGACAACTTTAGAGTATGTTTACCACTCTTTTCTTTTCCTGACTATTATTACAAACTACAATTAGAATTAGGGAAAAGGTCAATTTTAGAGTAAAAACAATCTCTACCTAGGAAGCCAAGCAAAGAAGCCTTATTATGTCTTTTTCTCATTTGTTTTTAAAATAGGGCCAATTTAGCATCACTAGGGATGCGGCAAAAAAATATCATGGCAATTTTTCCTATGAAACACGCGTGGAGATTTTCTTCTATTTAGTGGCTTGATGAATTGTCTAGATGTTAGAGAGTGTGGATCCAGCATACTTGGATTTACTGTTTTTTTTTTTTTTCCCAATAAAATTTCTCTTATTCCTTAAAATATATATATATATATATTTATATATATATATATATATTTATATATATATGAGAGTGTCGAACCAGAGAACAGTTTAATGTGCTTACTACTATTCAATTCAAGGGATTTTTGGTTGTTAGTACACACTTTGTGTCTTTCCCTCTTTTTTCTAATAAAGTTTTACTTATCAAAAATAAAATAAAATTGGTCAGTAGTGTTTTTGCTTTATGGTGTCTGGTGGTTGATGCCTAGGACATTTTGAGTTTGTTAGGATTTTTGAGAGTGAGTTCTGGATGGCATAGAAGCAGTATGATCTGGAGTGTTTTTTTTTTTTGATAGATAACAAAAAATTTTATTAAGAAAAAAATAGCCAACCCGAGTACATTGGGACCTGGAGTGTTGTACAACTTGTTTTATATAGTTATATGCCAAAAAGAAACTGCTCTTCTATTTCCTTGATTTCATTCAATCTCAGATTCCTAGGGGTGTTGGGTGTGACAGTTCCCATTGGTGTCTTAATGGGAATGGCAAGTTTGTTATTCGGTCCTATTACAATAAGATCCAAGGGCTTCTATCCCTAGTTTCCCTTGGAAGGGAATTTGGAAAGTTAAGGTTCCTAAAAGGGTGGCTTTTTTTATGTGGACAGCAGCTCATAGTATACTTACCGTGGATAATCTGATGCTCTAGGGTCTCTCTTTGGCGAATTGATGTTGTATGTGCTGCTGCAATGAGGAATCTGTGGATCATCTTCTCTTACACTGTCCTGTAGCTCACTCGTTGTGGATACAAATGTTACAGGTATTTGGGATCCAATGGGTCATGCTAGGTTCTGTGGAGAGTTTGGTGTCTTGTTGGAGTTATTGGCTAGGGAAATTTACTTCGGACATTTGGAATATGGTTCCTGGTTGTTTGATGTAGGTTGTTTGGATGGAAAGAAATCGGCACTCTTTTGAGGCTAAAGAGAAATCGCTTGTCTATGCCAGGGTACTCTGTTTGATTGGTCTAGGGTCTGGGGTTCTTCGACTTGTTCTTCCATCATTGAGTTTCTTTCTTCCCTTAGTATTATCCCCTAAGCTGGTTTTTCTATCTTTGTTGTTGTTTGTTGCTTTTTCTTGTGTTCACCATCATGAACACCTTGTACTTGCTTCATTCATTCTTTCTTCACGATTAATACTATTCTATTACTTACCAAAAAAAAAAGAAACTGCTCTACTATTGGCACAGAGCTCTTTCAGATTAAGTTTAAGCTTCTTTTAAATTGCTTTATGATTGGATTCTTGCTTTGGCATATTCGCCTTTCCTTTTTTTCCTTTTTGATATGTTATTGGTGGCAACCTTAAGAAGATCTTTTCCATACTCCTTGTGTACTTCGACTGTTCCTTTTCTTATAGTTGAGTTGCAAAATATGGAAGGGTAAGAAGAAAAAGGGAGAGAAGAATAAACACACACACGCAGAGATTAGGCTTTAGGTTTAGGGATTAATTAATAAGTCCATTCATTGTAGCATATATTTTTGTTACACTAATATGAAATGATTACAAGAGTACCCTAAGCTAATATAAGAGTACATATAAAATATGAGTCTAACGCAATCACTTCACCATTTATTTACTTGTCTGAATTAATTACATAAGTCTATTCTAGTACTTTTGAAGAAGAATGATATCCTGTTCACTTTTTGTGGATATAACTTATTTTTATTTCCCCGCAGGCTATATTGAATTTGTTCATTATCATCATAGTTTTACTATTATTATCGTTGTAATGTTTTTACAATAGTACTTCCTCCATCCCATTTTCTTTGTCCTCCCTGATCTTATTGATCATTGTAATTTGGGTTTTTGATTTTTGTCACTGCAGTACATTTCCAGTGTACTTGGCCTTTTGTTCTTAATAAAATTTCTTACATAAAAAAAAGAGAGTATATTTTTAAGCCTATGTATTTTATATCTGTTCTGATAATTGTATATTTCTTTAAGCACGAACTTTTAGGTGCTGCTTTTGAAATTATATATTAAACAATCTCATTCTTTCAGGAAATACTGGTTGATAGATCTGTTCATGCTGCCATTGGTCGGTTTTTGCCTCCCCATTCTGCATTTGACAAGGACGAAAAGCCTAGGTTAGTCAGGGAAGATTTTTCCCAGGCAATGCGTGAATTCCTTCCAGTTGCCATGCGCGACATCACAAAATCCGCTCCTGAAGTTGGATGCTCTGGGTGGGATGATGTTGGTGGTCTGATTGACATTCAGAACACTATTAAAGAGGTGAAATCTTTAAATTTGCTTTGTAATTTTCTAGTCATAAATTTACATTAGTATTTTCAATGCGTTGTATTAGATCACAAACACGCTACTCTTCTTTCTGAGTAAAAAAATAGTGGTTTTCAGTATGAGTTTATAAATAAATATTCTTTTTTAACTTAGGCTGTGTTTGTTTCGGGTGAAAAACCCTTAAGGAAAATATTTTACACCTGACAGGGTGTTTGGGTGGACCGGAAAATGCGGTCAAACTGAAATCAATTTCAGTTTGACTGTAAAATTTTGACCCCTTCAGTGTAAAATCATTTACACTTCTATTTTACCTTCAACCGAATTACACTCCTATTTTCAGGCCTCTACCCGAACCGAGAGAGAGAGAAGCTCCAGCCGAGACATCGTCCGGCGTATTTCTAGAGTATATACATATTTTCTTGTAACAATTTTATGTGCAAACCAAGCACTAGAAACCATTTTTTAGCGCATTTTCTAGAACGCAACCAAACAACTGAAAATATTTTCCTTTCCAAAAAATATTTTCACCTGAAAATATTTTACATTCGGAAAACATTTTACGTCAACCCAAACACAGCCTTAATCATATCTGGTTTCCTAAATTCCATGAAAGCAGCTATTTCATAAAATATAGTGAAATATGTCTAGGGTAAACTCATCTAGTTTGTATTTATCCACTTCAAGTCTATTTTTCATGAATATATGCTTTCATCAGTAGCATGTGCTTTTGAACTAAGAAATTTCAATGTTCTTTTTCTTTTAGAGGCTTTTCTCATATGTATGCATTCGATGTTTGTGCTTCATTTCTAGATTTCCTTTTTCCCCTTTTTTTATCACACCTCTTCTTTGTACTGTGATTCCATTGCTTGTCTGTTGGTAGGCCGTTACATTTATAAAATGATCATAATCATTCAATTTGGGTTCATTTCTTAACACTTAATAGTGAATTTGTGATGTACATCAATGATTTCTCAAGGCCATAATTGAATCAATGTGAATGATTTTGTAAGATCATAATTGAATCAATGTGAAAACTAAGGTTCTCTAATCAGATCATGGTGTTCAGTGGTGGATGTGTATTGAGAGGAATTGCATATACTTGGATGTTATTGGGATAAACAGCAAAGAGCACACAAGAACGGCTTTTTTGAAAATTTAATATAGCCTAGACTATGTTGTCACCAGAATGGCTGTATATTTATAACCTTAGAGTGTGTAATAGTTTATAATATTTGATATATAACTTCTGATGGGAAGTATGTGCATTTGTAATTGAAACCTTATTTACGTATTAATAAGGTGATGTTGGTCCTGTGGTAATTCAGAGTGATGACTCATGTTTAAACCACCTCTGATGGGGAAACTAAAAATTTTCTAAAGAAGACAAACCCTTTCAACTATTCGGTCATATCTTCATTGTTCAAAGTGTTCACCATCGTGAACATGATGTTCAATTTTTTTTCAATAAAAGTCTTATTACCTATCAAAAAAAAAATGCACAGGTTTTTGCTGGAATTTCTTTTCGATTTGTAAGCCCACAAATTTGAAGGGGATTAGCTGTCCCCACTCTCAGATCTTGTATCGTAGGTAAAATACTCAACATGGGGTAGCAGAAGGAATTAATGACACCATCTTAAATTCACTCAAGTAGAAATATTTACCAACATTTTAAAATGATTATGCTTGCTGCTTCTGACTTTGTACTGCTTCCTACATGCAATGCATTGATGTTTACGCTTCAGAATCAAGTATGAATGTATGCAGGGGAGTGTGCTTACCTCCAGTCTAGGGGGGCAATGAAGTTTGGCTTCAGGAAAAAATATAGAAAAATATATGAGAATGTCAGCATGTCAACTCTGTCATAAGGAGACTAAACATTGACTCCAATAATTACTCTGAATTGCTTGGTCTCTTTCATTATTTCCTCTTATTTTCCAGAAGAGAACCTTATCTAAATTTCTATTGCTTTATGGAACCAAAATGGTTTAGAACTTCTCACCTATCTGTTGGTTCAATAATATTATTAGCAGACCATGATAGGGGAAAGGAAAAATCAAATCATTAGCCTATAGATAATAACTGGTTTATACTGGTGCTGTCTCTTACTTTCATTCAATTCTATCATGCAACTATCATTTTGCTTTTTTTGTTTTTTTTTTTTTTTTTCTTTTCCTTTTTCAGTTCCAATCCTTTGTTTTTACTGTATGTTATATTCTCTTCTATTGTTAATTCCTACTATCAATGTCAGATAATTGAATTGCCTTCAAAGTTCCCAAATACCTTTTCACAAGCTCCTTTAAGGTTGCGGTCAAATGTTCTCCTATATGGGCCTCCTGGTTGTGGCAAGACACATATAGTGGGTGCTGCTGCTGCTGCTTGTTCCTTACGATTTATATCAGTGAAAGGGCCTGAGCTGCTAAATAAATATATTGGTGCTTCTGAGCAAGCTGTGAGTGTCCAATTACTTCTTGCCTTAAAAATATTTTTTGTATACCAATTTTTCGATGATTTTTGTGTTTTTGTAGTTTCAAATTATATAGTAGCCAATGCTTTTTTGATCCACATAATTTATCAGTGTGGAATTTTGTATTAGTTCTCACTTCTCTTGATTTATTGGTTGTGCGCTTTTGCTTTCAGTGAACTGTTTTCTGGGATATTATGTATGCTTAATAGTAACCATCTTTCTTTGTAATTATGTGTATGAGTGAGTGAATTGTGGAAAGGAGATTGAAGTGTAAGAACTATAGTTATTCTCTCAACAATTTTTTTTGATACAGGATATTGTATGGTATTTTAAGATGATTATTATGATGCCAATGATAAGAACCACAAGAAGAGTTATCATCATCTTCTTCTTTTTGACCCATATTGTTAGTTTCTTTATGTTTGACTTTTTACTGTTCCCATTATTTCCTATGATATACTACTATTCCCATGTAGTTGGTACCCTCCAAAACTAATGAGTACCAAGGAACACAGTTTTAATGCTAATTCTGAATGTATATAAAATGAAGAGAAAAGTATGAGCTAACATAGCAGTAGCAGCGTATTTTTTATAGTCGTACTAGGCTTTTGGAACCATTGTGGACTTATTCTCTGTTGAAGCTCATAGGTGGATGGCACAGTTAGCAGTACACAGTCTCAAGGCCTTTGCAGTTTGCATTACCTGACTCTGCTTGTTCCCTGAAGATGTTGAGCTTTCCTTGTCTTAGCTGAAATTTCTTATTTTGTGTTTGCTTTATGAGAGGATGGAGACATCTGGTGGATCTTTTGATGATTCTAGTTTTATACCATGATTATTTTATGTCTCTTTCATATACATCATTCATACATGTACTCGGGTGATTCACAAACTCCCATTCAATTCTTAATTATTATTGTTTTTTTACTTCAAAAAAAGAACAATTGTTCAGTATTTGTTTATGTTTCTTATATAAACATCATTCATACAATTTATTCAGGTGATGCACAAAATCCCATTCAATTCTTAATTATTATTATTTTTTTACTTCAAAAAAGAAGTGTTCAGTATTTGTTTAGTTGCCTCCTCTTATTGTTTTTTAACTGGGATTTATGATGCATGTGTAGCTATACATGTGCATTGAAGATAAAAACATGTATGATGATCCTTTGTATCTTTTAATGGGTAACCCTTTCTGGAAATTTGTTGAATGACTTTCTAGAAGTGAAGTGTATTGCATAGTCCTGCTGCTGATGCATATATCATGATTTCAGGTTCGAGATATTTTCTCCAAAGCAAATGCAGCCGCTCCATGCCTTCTCTTTTTTGATGAATTTGATTCTATTGCCCCAAAAAGAGGGCATGACAATACTGGAGTAACTGATCGTGTTGTTAATCAGGTCAGTCTCTTGTTTGCCAGTCCCATCTTCCATCCTCTTTCAATTAATTTTCTAATAATTGCATTTCCCTTTTTGCAGTTTCTGACTGAATTAGATGGCATTGAAGTATTGACTGGTGTATTTGTGTTTGCTGCTACAAGGTCAGTTTCTGTTCACAATAACCATAAAATTATTGGAAAAATATGTTTTGTCCCTGTGGTCAAGTTGTAAAACACAGAATCCTCCTGAAATTTTGTTTGTGACGGTAAAACTCCCATGGTTCAGATCAAAGTGAAGAAACCTTTTAGCACGACCTTCTAACAAATAATATAGTGCCACGTCTCTCATCACTTTTACATCCTCAATTTACAATTTTCTTCCTGTTAATGATGAAAGAATAAATTTTTTTTTTTTTTTTGGGGGGGGGTGGGGGTGGGGGCCCTGGGGGGTATGTTGTGGGGGAGTGGACAGGTTGGTGGTGTGGAAATTACATGTGAATAGGTTAAATGCCCAATTGACCATCAGTACTTGTATCTGGTGGTTTTGCCAGAGTGATGGGCCTGATGAATTGAACCACTCCATTTCAACTTCTTCCCATGCTATTTCTATAACATTTACAGTGTGGATTTGGTTCCTTGGGTGTGTTGTTGCAGTGGACTGAATTTGCGTTGGAATTGTTATTCAATGAAGTGAAGAAGAGTATGGTGGCCTTTCTTTGATGTTAAAATAAGGGATAATTAGTAGTGGAAAAGAAGGTTCTTGCAAACCACTTCTAATTCCTTTCACAAGCTCACAAACTCGACTCAACCCATGCGACCCTCTTTACTACTGCCTTCCAACAAACCAAAGACTCTCAATACTTTGCACCAATGACATGCCTTCACGTTTGATCCCATTCTGCACCATATCTCGAAAGCTACTTTCCTTATAAAAGCCTTATTAAAAGTACTAAATTTTATTATACCCAAACCATCAGCTTTGATAGGGGCACAAATCTTATTCCAGTTCTCTAATAACTACCTGTGCAACAGGATAGGCTCCCCACAACTTGGCATGACTTGGCAGCTTCAAGTTAATAAGCCTGTGCAAATTGCTTTCTTGGATTTATGTCTAGTGCCCATACTTATATGCAAATTGAGGTCTCAATCATGGAATGTTTCTTTCGTATTTGCATTTTCATGATTTTGGATCTTGTTTTCTACATTGGTCTTTTTATTGATTACTTTGTCTGATGGTAAATTAACTTAAAATTTTCATGTCAAGCAGTAGACCAGATTTACTTGATGCTGCTTTGTTGAGACCTGGTAGGCTAGATCGGCTTTTATTCTGTGATTTTCCATCTCAACAGGAGAGGTTGGATATTCTTACAGTACTTTCTAGAAAGGTTAGTAAGACAATCAAATTAATGCATTGTTCGTAACTTTTATTTAGTTATGCACGTTGCTATTTTAATATAATTTGAATATTAATTGCTTACAATTATTTTAGTGATTTGTGAGGTCCAATTTGAGGATAAGTTCTCGTATGTTTTATTACTTGAAACACCCATCACCACTATGAATAATGGGTATAAATGATTGCCTTGACAAATGCCCTGAACAAGCCATAACCTATGTTGCACAGACACGGACACGGACACGGGGATACGGCAATTTTTGAAAAATAAGGACACGACACGGCGGGAACACGGCGGTTAAATAATTAATTAAATTTTATATTTAGGCATATTTTTAAATATTTTTAGACATAAAATACGTTTATGTCTAGAATTTAAATTATGTAAGAACTACAAATAAGTAAACTAACACCCAAAGTAGTCCAATAATACACATAAAATGTTTAGAGTACAAACCATAAAAGGATAACAAGTTCAACATCAAACTAAAAACATAAAAGGATAACAAGTTCAGCTGATGATTTTTTACTTTCAGTTTTAGTATTCATTTTAGTAAAATCACCTACAATATTTAACTTTAATAAATAAATAAAACTATAGCAGGACACACAAAAACAAATTTATAACTTATATAAATAAAAAATAAAAAATAAAAAGGACAGAGGGCACCCACGGCAGCAAAAGAAAAAAAAAAAAAAAAAACAGAGAGAGAGAGGAGAATCAAGAGATCGGACCTGTTGTCTACGCCGAGAGAGAGAGAGATTGGAAGGGACAGAGGACAGAGGGCACGGCGTCGACGTCGGAGCTCGCTGATTGGCCCGATCTAACTCCGGCGAGGGACAGAGGGCAGCGGCAGCAATAGAGGGAGGGTAGGTTGAGAAGAACTTGAGATGTGGTTTCTGAAAGTCTAAGAGATTCTAAACCTACTTTATTGTTTTAGGGTTATCACAAAATCAATGGTATTGGTAAGTTCACCTTTCAAAATTTGTGATTTTTTTTTTTTTTCACTGCTAGCGTGTCGGAGCTGCGTCGACGCCGTATCAGCGCCGTGTCGGAGAAGCGAAAAAAAAAAAAAAAAAAAAGGGACACCGCCGGACACCGGAATCCGGCGCATCGTACCCGTCCCAGTGTCCTACACGTGTCGGACACCAACACGTGTCAGACACCGACACGACGCCAAAAATGGCGTGTCCGTGCAACCTAGGCCATAACTTGATACCAATTTATCCTTTTCAAGTGCTGACCCTAATCAATCATATGATAGGCTATTTCAAACTCAAGTCTATTTGTTACCCTAGTTTTGTTGAATCATCATAACTCAGAACATTAATGGGCAACTCAATTGCATTTGATGTACAAATGCATCCATTCCCCCTCAAACTATTACTTTTTCTGATGAAATATTCCATTCTTAAAAAAGATTTCTAAGTAATGGGCGAGATGACTCTCCCCCTTTGAGGTTTGTGGATGAATGACACTCCCCCCTTGAGGGTTTTTTTTTTTTTTTTGAGAGATAATTACAACATGCTGCTAACCCTGCAGCTCGAACCCTTTCTCCCCTAGACCCCCAAGCACTTTGTGCATAGGGAGGTGCCAATTCAGCTACAAGGCCTTTGGCAAAAATAGATTTCTCCCCCCTTGAGGTTTGTATGAAGGAGTAGGAATATTTTTTTTAAAATGGAATATATTCTATTAAGTAATGATGTCAGAGGGTATTTATAAAAACCTCAAGCCTGGGAGTGTCATTTCTTGAAAGTTTTGGAGGGTAGTGTTGTTTCTAGACACAATAATTTATTATTGTATATTTAGTGCCAAACTTGTACTGTGACTCTTCAGTTGCTAGTGCTACTCATAAATCATGAAGCTTTATTTTATGTCTACATGTTTTGTCAGGTTAATATATAATAATGTTATGGTTTTATCAATTGATACAGCTGCCATTGGAAAATGACGTTGAATTAGATGCCATAGCTCATATGACCGAAGGATTTAGTGGGGCTGACCTTCAAGCTCTGCTTTCAGATGCACAGCTTGCAGCAGTTCATGACCTTCTGGACAGTGCAGATACCAGTGAGCCAAACAAAAAGCCAGTAATAACTGATGGTCTTTTGAAGTCTACTGCCAATAAGGCAAGACCCTCTGTTTCAGAAACTGAGAAGCAGAGACTATATAACATTTACAGGGAGTTTCTGGATTCAAAAAGATCTGTTGCTGCACAGGTGTCTCTCTCCCTCCATGCATTTTTATGCCAATAAAGTATCATTTATTGATATCTTCCTAGAATGTAGCTTCTGACTTGCATAGTTTATTTGCAGTCAAGAGATGCCAAAGGAAAGAGAGCAACCCTAGCATGAAAAACAAGAAAGGTCTTCTAACCAGGGAAAGTGGAATGTGCTATATGGTAAACTGTTCATTATGTTTTCTGTTGTACATTTCTCCCTTCTTTTTTTTGGGGGGGGGGGGGGGGGGTGTTTGGTTTGTGTTGGAAATGCACAAATCATATGGGAATCTGCTAAATAATCCTGTAGCTGTTCAAAATGTTGCTCAGCTGAATGTGATCCTGTTTGAGAGCTCATCATAACGTTGGTGTTCCACTATAAATTTATGGAAAAACACAAAGAAGGAAGCCCTTACGTTTGTTTTTATGATTTAGCCGAGCTTTTAATATGGCCAGACTTGTGTTCTTTGGACTAATTAATCTTCTATGGCGGATTTTGATCTTGCAGGTGTATTAAACCCCTCAAAGAAGGTAACCGAATCTCTATATCTAGGCGATAATGGCAAGCCATGTCAAATTTATGACCTATTCAGAGAGTCGTTCAGGCAGGTGTACATTGCTCCACAAATTTCACAACAATGGCGTCAATCAAAACAGGTGGATATACGTTGCACCACAATTTTGAATTTTTACGAAGTATAATACAAAACCAAGACCAAAGGCATAGGCCTAAAAACGTAGTCATTGGATCAAAAACAGGCAAGGGTTATGCCACAAAGACAATGTACGTGATTAAAAAAAATCAACATTTTGTTTTAGTTGTATATGTCGAAAAGAGATTCGGGTCCCTTGATAAATATTTGAGGTAACTATCAGTGATGCTTTTCATGTTAGGCACGGGGTGTTAGGCTTATTAGTTGATCTTGGTGAATATAAATGATGCTTTTCATGGTGGGAAATAAGGTTGTGACTCTATTAGTAGTTCTCAAACCGCATTAAGATGATCCGATTTGTTTTTCAATTTGTTCTACCTGTTTTGATCTTAAGATCTCTTGTATATTTTAAAATCCAATCCATTACAAAACCAAATGGATTCGAACATTCAACCAATATATGTAATCTAAAAGTTCATGATTATTCATTTAATTGTTCTTTAGATGATTTAGGGCTTTCAAATTAATCGGGTCAAAGTGAATAGTAAGAGTTTAGGAGTTGTTTATTTAATTTTATTTTGAATGCTAATTGAGGCCATTTAAATTTTATGTTCAAACTTGAATAATTTTTAATAATTGATAATTAAATTATAATTGAAATTATATTATTCGAGTCTATTTGATATAGTAATTTTCGTGTATGAATTTGTAAAAATTAGATCTACTAACCTTGTGTTATTTTTTAGGCGAAAACACCATTTTGGTCCTTTTATTTTAGAGTCACGGTCAATTTGGTCCTTACATTTTGATAGTAATCAATTTGGTTCTTGTTATTTTCAATTTGCAGTCAATTTGATCTCTACCGTTAATTCACTAACGGAAAATGCCTACATGGCAAACGGTTTGTCCAGTTGGCATGTTTAATGTTAAAATATTAAATCAGATGCTGATGTGTCTAATTTTTAGTTGCCACATCAGCAATTACATGGCAAAAAAAAGCCATATCTTCTTTTAAAAATATTTGTTTTTGTATCAATTTTTTTCCTTTCCTAAATAAAAAAACTAGACCACAAACATACATTAGATTTCAAAAAAAAAAAAAAAAAACACGTTTCTCTGACTTACATATGCAAGTCTCAGTAACATATATTAAGTATTGTACAAATCTAATCTATGACTACGACCAAATATAGGTCATCATCATCCCTATTATGAACTTAATCCATCTCCTTCTCTGACCCTTCACCTATTGACTCTTGTTACTGAGAAATATACCAAGAAAATCTGTGTCTTAACTCTGATTTGTTTTTCTTTATTTTGATGGGACTCTAAATGGATTCTTTAAAATCTGGGATATTCCACTAAAAAGAGAACCTTTTCTAGTATTTTTCTTTTGGTAGAACCGAGAGCACCCATTTTCATGGAGACCCAGTGCAAGATTCTCAAGGTTATTGTTGTTTAAGAAGTTAGATTAATTACTTCTAATGGATTTGTGCTATGGCTGTGTTTTTTTTTTGGTGGTGTTCTTCCAAATGTTTCTGTCAGGTTCTATGGTGGAAAAGTCTAGGAGTCAATTCTGAAAATTTCAAGTTTTTGAAGAAGATGGGTGTGAAAACCCAGCATCTCCAAACTCGGATTCACCACAACCCAACCTTCAAGTACCACAAAACCACCACGGTACCCAGTCCGTGGCCACAGATCCGCCCCACTGGCAACCGTGCCACCATCGCCCAATGCCTCAAGAGTCAAGACACCATTGCCGATCTTGTATTGAAATACATGTAACATAGCCGATCTCCTTGCTCTATGATGGATCTATGGTGCTGGACGGTTGCGTTGCAGTGCATCTGGTTTTGGGGTTTAGTCTGAATTTGGGGATTTTGGCTGAAATTTATGGAGCTAATTTGATCTTTCTTGATTGATGGCATAAATTTTGCTATGAATGAAAGCCAAATTGAAGGTTAGAAAGAATATGATCTGTGATTGTTGGACTATAGATTAGTGTTTGGTTACCAAGAAATGGAAAGAAATGAATTAAAATGAAATTGGTTAAAAAATTGTAAGAATATTCAAAGAAGAAATAAAGAAAAGGAAAAAAAATTGGTTAAAAAAATATTAAAGCTGATGTGGTTTTTTTTTTTTTTTTTTTCATGTAATTGCTGATGTGGCCACACATCAACATCCGATTTTATATTTTAACACTAAATATGCCAACTGGACAAACATTTTGTCACGTAGGCATTTTTCGTTAGTGAATTAATGGTAGTGATCAAATTGACTGCAAATTGAAAATAATAGGGACCAAATTGACTGCTACCAAAATACAAAGACCAAATTAACCATAATTCCAAAATGTAGGGGTTTTCGCCTATTTTTTTATTAAAAAGTATATAAGTTTTATAAAGAAACCGATTATTTATTTATATTATTAAAAATTTATAATCATATGGCCCAGATGGTATTCGGTTTGCTCACATGTACTGATGTAACAATTTATGTGTCACATTCCATCAGGTGGATCAATTTATGCTTAGCCCAAATAATTATACGTCAATGGACCCCAAGTATGACCCAACAACAAGAAGGCCCGGCAAACTCAGCCCAAGGTCTCACAAGCTTATCTGGATGTGATCATGTGGACAGATTCATCTGTCTATATTATCTAGGGTCCGGTCCGGTTAATGTATGCCCTTAGGTCATACATTAACAAATCTGTTTTTGAAAAAAATTTATCAAAAATTGAAAAAGCTGTCAAAACTTTTTCAATTTCCGATAAAACTTTTTTTTAAAATAATATACTATTGTGTGCCCTTAGGGCACACGTTAGTAAAATCCTATTATTTATGTGAACTATACTTTTCCGATAAAGTAAAATTAAATTATCTTGGTTTCAAGCGGAAGCAATAAACTTAGTCTCTATAAGATTTCAATCTTCACTATTTACATCAATAGGAATTGAGTAAGCAAGAAAAACTTGAAAATGATTCATAGAAATGAACATCTAAATAAATATAAGTTCGCTTTAATAAGTAAAATAAGCACATATTGTTAGACACAATATTTAAAAAAAAAATAGCAATATAAATTAGGAATTAACAAAAAAAGTAGTGCTTATATAATTAAATAACTGAATGAAATAACATTTAAAGTAGAAAAAAAATACCGTTGTTACTCATGGATTTGATTGAATTGAACATATCACTAATTTCAATCCACTTAGGTTCATTTTGGTCTATTTCAGTTCACTCAGTCCATTTCAATGCACTTACTTGAGAATGAGAAAAGATAGGGTTGGGTTGAGACTTGAGAGTACCTATTCTAAATCCAAATATATTAAAAAAATATAAATCGCAAACTCGTTCCAAATTCTATTAAATTTTAGCAATTTAATCTCATATTTGTTCCACATATATTTAATGAATCAAAACTCATTTCAAACTCATTTATTTATTTATTTTGCTTTAAAAGAGACAATTTAATATTACTTATTGTTTAAGTTTTAAAACACTATTAGATCACATTCAAACCTTAGAATCACTATATTGACTCTTGAGACCTAACATATATTGCTTGATATTAATCTATAATTATTTGTTGAACATTATGTGGTTGTGTCTATCAATTACTATTACCATTAGTAATATTTAAACCATCTAATAATAGTAATAATCCAAAGAACATTCCGATCATACCTCAAAGACTAAGAGAGAAATAAAAAAAATGTTAGATAAAGCTTGTCATAAATAAATTATAATAAGGTGAAATACCTAACAACATGTTATAATCAACCCTTAAATAATTGTACTCACCTAATAAAATAAAATAAATTGTAATACATGTATGTATTTATTAAGTATTAGTCAAAACTAATATCATTTTGCAAGGTTGATGTATATACTCGAGAAACACAACATTATCAATTCTTCACTAATTTCACTACAATTGCAGACAATGACGCTAGGATTGCACACAATGACATGTGTGCCCAAAGCCTATTTGTAGAGCCTAAATGTGGATAAATTGAATGTCTTCGGGGTGCATAATGAATGTTGTACAATTTTGTCTATTAGTTTTAATTTGATCAAATTTGTTATTTACGAGTTCTAGATAACTTAATTTGTAATACCCCCACATATCATAACTTGAGAGTTTCACACACATATACACTTAAATTAAGTTAGAGTAAAAATTTTATCTTGTATAAAAAAATATTACTATTGTTTGAATCTTGAAGTTTTATATATATATATATATATATATATATATAATCACTTTGAATAGAGGTTTGTGTATAGGGTAATATTCAAATAAGGACCCGATGAGTGTAATCTTGAGTTTAAGATAGTTTTGTATATTATATTGGTTACCCATTGAATTGAAGATCTTGGGTCTAAGAAAGGTTGATATATAATAGATTTTAATTCAAAAGTAGGTGCAATGATTATGTTAAGTTGCCTGCAGATTTCATTCAAATATAAAGTTTAACTTAGGGCTGTCCAGTGACCCAGACAATCTAACCTGTTTGACCGTACCCGCCCGACCCGAAGGTCCACAAGCAGCTCCAAAGGCTTGGTTAGTCACGGGTTGTATTTTAAGAATAACCGAATAATCGATTCGGGTTTCAGATTATAAAATATTTCACCCAAATAACCTGAACCGACCTAATTATGAATGAATATGTGGCTTCGGTAATTGGGTAATGTAAAGTAGGAGCAAAAATAAGTTCAGACTTTTTTGGCACAAGTTCTCAATCTTCAAATACAATGTTTAAATCAAATTAAGATTCAAAATCTACGGTTACAATTGCACTCTACAAACTCATTTGAGTCATATTAGTAAACTCTAGTACAGACTCATATAAGTGATTCGGGGGCACAGGTACCAAATTTACAAATCGACCGTTGAAATCAAAATTAATAACAAAATCAAACGGTCACAATTAGAGCTCAATCTTTTGATCTGCTATCTCATATCTCTCAAACTCTCTCTCTAATCTCTTCACCAATTCACTACGAAATCTTCACTCTTCACTCTTTAAGCTTCGGTCTTCGGTCTTCTCACCAATGAACAAACCAGACTCTTAAACTCTCAGTTCTCACTTCGCCTTTCTCTGAGTCCAAATCTTCTGTCTCATTTTTTCTGTTCCATTCTATACTCCACAAATAAAAACTTGACACATGTCCACTAACTTAATTAAATTCTAATTTTCTGACTTTTCTTATTTAACTTTCTAAAAGAAATAAAAATAAATAAAAACCCAACGCATCACCACCAGTCCTCCACCACCACCACCTGTGCAACGAACATCCATCACCAACGTTGGCAAAGTTAAGCTTTTGAACCCAATCCCCACCAACCCCCACCACCCATAGTCCAAATCTTCTCTCTAGTCTAATTTGAAGTGTTGTCAAAGGACAAAAAGTCAATAGATAGTGACCTAGCCAAACTCTAGATCTGTGACATCCAAGTCAACTACCACCATCAAAAGTTGATGTGCCGCAAATTTGCATCCACGCCA
Organism: Notholithocarpus densiflorus; assembly: GCA_030021035.2. Classification (NCBI taxonomy): domain Eukaryota; kingdom Viridiplantae; phylum Streptophyta; class Magnoliopsida; order Fagales; family Fagaceae; genus Notholithocarpus; species Notholithocarpus densiflorus. The sequence goes on from JARYZH020000102.1 coordinate 99,151, forward strand.
TTTATAGGTTTGAGATCCACAAACTTTGGCCTCCTTTTATGGCTTGAATCCTAATCATCTCCTGGAATGTGTGACTACTTCATCAAACCAACATTGTTGCCTTGACGCTGATCCTTTTGGACGACTCATTGCAGATTGCCTTCTTTGGTCACCTTGCAAGGGTTGTTAGTCATGTGATTAGTAACGAATGTTGTACTGACTTATTGGGTTCAAAAGCTCAACTTTGCCGCCACCGGTGGTGGATGGTCGTTGGAGCTAGTGAAGGTTGGTGGTGGTGGCTAGTTGTCTGAGGGGATGTGTTAGGATTTATTTATATTTTATTTCTTTTAGGAACCTGAAATAAGAAAAGACAAAAAATTAGAATTTAATTAAGTGAGTTGACATGTGTCAAGTTTTTATTTGTGGAGTATAGAGTGGAGTAAGAAAAGTATGACAGAAGATTTGGACTCGCCTCTCTCTACTCCAAAGTCCAAACCTTAGCTTCTCACTACAAGTTCGAACCTAGTCGCTACCGCCACCAACACCCACTCCTCTCCTGCCACCGATCAATATGGGTTGAAGAGATCGTCCTTGTTTTCCCACCCCACTCAGTTCTTACTCCAAACTATTTAAGGTAAATATTCTCCTTTTCTCATCTTTTTTTTTTTTTAGTCTCTCATTGATTTTATTTGTATGGAAATCTACTGTTAAAATCAAATAAACCCAAAGTTTTATAATTTGAAACCCTAACTAAAAAAAATTGAAACCCTAACCATTTTATTTTTGTTCTTTGTTCATTTGTTTGATTAATTTTGTTCCTATTTTAATTTTATTTAGGAATTGAAAGTTGTCCAAGTGGGGTTTTCAATCTTCAAATTTGAAACTCCAACACCCACAGTTTCTTTATGGTATGATTTTTTTTTCCTTTGTGTTTTGTGTTCAAAGTTGGGATTATGTTCTTTTTTTTGTTAGAGTTGATGCATGTTACTTATGCTGTTGTGGTTGTTGTTGTTGTCATTTTGCTATTGTTGTTTAATAAATTTTGCGCGTCAATGTTTCTGTTTTTTTTATTTAATAAAATTTCAAGCGTTATATTGTTTGTATCTGGGTTCTGTTTAGTTTCGTGTTTTATGTTTTGTGTTGTGTTTTTTTCTTTTTCTTTTTTGCATATGTAGGATACTGTTTTTTCCTTTTTGGTTTGTGTGGTTATTATAATTATTAATTGTTCTTATTGTTCTAGTTTGCTAATATTTATATTTGATTTTTTTAGGTCATAGAACCCTCCACTGATGCACCCTCTGTCCAAACATTAGTTGCTACACAAGCTGATGGTTCTGCTACCACCCAAGTTAATGGTGCTACCACCACCTAAGAGGTTGTTGTTGCTACCCAAGTTGAAGCTGCTGATGTTGAGTTGCCCCCAGTTCTACCTAGCAAAGTGAGTAAGACTGGTATTGGTAATGGTAGGAAAAAGTCTATAGTTTGGAATCATTTAAAAAAAATAAAGGTAGAAGAGGGTGTCAAGGCTATATGTAATTATTGCCAAAAATCATATCATGCTGATAGTAAGAGTTGTGATACTAGTAATTTATTAGCTCATGTGCCAAATTGTCTCAAAAACCCTAATAGGGAAGATCTAGTTAAATGGTAGAAAACCTTAGCTTTTGAAACCAAAAAGGATGGAGAGGAAGGGTTCTAACTTGTGTCAACAACTTTTACTGTTGAGACTTCTAGAAAGACACTTGCTGAAATGATTATAATTGAAAAGTTGCCTTTTAGGTGCGTTGAGGGGTATGGTTTAAGAAATATATAAATACCTTGCAACCTAAGTTCCGTCTAAAGGATATTCCATCTCGTCAAACTGTGGCTAGAGATGTGATTGACATTTATAATAGTGAGAGAGAGAGAAGCTAAGGAAATCCTTGAAAGGTTGTAGGATGTGTCTTACTACGAACACATGGACTTCTATTCAAAATTTGAATTATATGTGTCTCACATGTTACTTTATTGATGATGCTTGGAAATTGCATAAGAGAATTTTAAATTTTTGTCAAGTTGAAGACCACAAGGGGGAGACTATAGGTAAAAAAATTGAGATGTCTTTGCGTGAGTGGGATATTGATGGCATATTCACTTTGACAGTGGATAATGTTAGCTCAAATTTAACCACAATTAAATTTTTGCAAAGAGTAACGAAAGATTGGAATAGGACAATTTTAGAAAATGAGTTCTTGCACATGAGGTGTTGTGTGCCCATATCCTAAATCACATTGTGAGGGAGGATTTGAAAGAAATTGATGCATCTGTTGCTAAGGTGCGTGAAGTTGTGAGGTACGTGAAGTTCTCATCTAATAAAAATCAAACTTTTAGCAGTTTTATGGAGATGTTAGGTATAGAGTTCAAGAGTCTTCTTTGTCTAGATGTACTTACTAGGTGGAACTCAACCTACCTCGTGTTAGAAACTGCTGAAAATTTTGAGAAAGTGTTCCTTAAAATGAACTTTGAAGATGATGATTATTCGTCGTACTTTAGGACCAAGGAAGATAGTGGTGGTTTGGGATCTCCATGTATGAGTATTTCCAAAATTGTAGAGCATTTGTGACTTTCTTGAGGCTTTTTTACAATGCAACAAAAAAGTTCTCTGATTCTTTGTATGTTACTTTAAATGCCTTCTTTGATGAGATCTTTGTTATTCAAGAGAGTATTTCTCATTTAGTTAAATCCCAAAACTCCCTCTTGAAAAACACAACCACAAACATGCAAACTAAATTTGAGAAGTATTGGGAGGAAGGTAATAAAATTAATCATCTTTTGTATGTGGCTGTGGTTCTTGATTCACGAAAAAAAATTGAGGTTTTTGAAGTTTTATTTTTCTGAAATTTATGGGAATGCAGTGAGGAAAGTGATAGTTGATAAGGTGAAAGATCTTTTGATTAAGTTGTATAATTTTTACTCTTCTATTTATTCACCAAGTGTGCAAGAACCAAGTGGGGGTGAGAGGACACAAATGGAAGGTGATGCTAGTGATCCATATGTGATGATTCACTCTCGATATGAGTGTTTATTGGAAGCTAAGCAATCTGTAGGTTGTAGTAATGAGGTTGAAAAGCATTTGACTGAAAATTGTGATGATAGAAATGATGTGAATTTTGAGGTATTGGAGTGGTGGAAGGACAATTCTAGTAGGTACCAAGTGTTGTCCAAAGTGGCTAAAGATGTGCTGGTTGTACTAGTTTCTACTGTTACACCTAAGTCAGTATTTAGCACCGGAGACCGCATTGTTGATCCACTTTTAAAGTTCTCTCTCTCTTCTCATGGTTCAAAACCTTGTATGTGCACAAAATTGGCTTCAAGTCACAGTTCCGATTTATTATCGCCAATCAAGGGATGAGGTAGAGGCATTAGAGAAGGAATTTCATAATTTAGGTAATATGTTTAAATTCTAAAACTTATTGTCTATTAATTCTTATTGAATATCTCATGTGTTCAAACAAAATTTAATCTATTGTATTTAGTTCATTTTCTTTTCTAGTTTTAAATTAACAATCAACATCAAGCGCAATAGCAAGTACCAGCTCAAGTAAGGGTTCTAGCTTAGGCAAACGACCCTTAATTAGTATTGATGATTAATAATTGACTTGGTATGTTACTGCCTTTAGCCCCTTACTGTTATAAACTTGTTGTCCTTCTAGTTGGTCTTGTATTTGGTACTAATGTATTATTTGTTAAATATTTTTGTTTATTGTAGGAGGAATCATTTATTTTGTAAAGGAGGCAGCCTTTTGAGAACATTTTGGAAGCTCTTTTGGATATTGGTTTTCTAACAATACTCAACTCTTATACTTATAGAAAAGAAATCTTAGTCTATAAGTTTTCTTTTCTATAAGTTATAGACTTATTAACTGCAGAATATTTGTCATTCAATGCTTTGGAAAAGCTATTTTTTGGAAATACCTGTAGTATTTCATAATTGTAACTAATTATTTTGCTGGGAACATTGTATAGCTAGCAAGCTTGTTGCCTTATTGTTTACTGCCTTAAAAACTTGCAATAATCTAACTGTCTTCTCTGCCTTTATGGCTTACTAAGTATATATCCATTTATATATATAGATAGAAATATTGCAATATACTCTTATCTGTTGCTTATGCTTGCTGTAGTTGACTTATTTGCCGCTAGAAATATTAGAGCATCCACAGCAGTGGAATTAAAAATTTAGCAATTTAGCTCCACCAAAAGTTATTTTATCTATTTTACCTACACATATGCTGCAGTAGTGGATCAATTTTAGCTTTCAACACAATAAAATAATATAAACATTACAATAAAATAATATAACCACTACAATAAAATAATATATCTCACTACCCAAAAAACATCCACAGCACCAACCACAACCACCTCTACCATCAGCCACACCCATAACCACCACCAACACCAGCACCAGCAGTCCACAACAGGAAAAAAAAAAAAAAAAAAAAAAAACCCAAATCTCCAATTTTTTTCCTCAACCCAGACCAACCAAAATCACCAATCACAAACAAGCACAACGTCGGCGAGCTGGGTTGGCGGCGTGGGTCTAAGGCGATCGGCGGCTTGGGATGGCTGGGTCGGGCCGGCGGCGGTGAATAAGGGAGCTTGAGAGAGTGACGGTGAGAGAGGAGAGTGACGGTGAGGCGATCGGCGGCTTGGGACGGCTGGGTCGGGCCGGCGGTAGTGAATGAGGGAGATTGAGAGAGTGACGGTGAGAGAGGAGAGCGACTGAGAGAGGATGAGAGATTGAGAGATTGAGAGAGTCTTGGGAGATGATGAGAGTTAAGTGAGAGAGAGAGAGAGAGAGAGAGAGAGAGAATGAAATAATATATTTAATCTCCGGGGCAGAATAAAATAATATATTTTTTTTAGCTTTCATGAACAGTGCACATCTATTTATAGATTTAGCTCTACTGCTGGAACAAGATTTTGATGTTTGAGGAGCTAAAATTTAGCAATTTAGCAATATAGATGTACTGCTGTGAGTGCTCTTACTTGTTGTGTGGTTGGTAGGTTTAACATAGGTGTTAAGATTGGCTTTTATGCCTCTGGGTTTTCTTGAATATATATGACTTGTTGTATTGAGCTACTAGCTTACTGCCCAGGTGCTTGTATTGTGTGGATGTTTAACAGATCACAGGTGGTAAAAGTAGGCATGTTTATGTGTTGTTGTGTTTTGCTATTTTGTCTAGGTTATACATTCTATTTTGTTGTGTTTATTTTTTGGTAGTCAATGTGTGGCTGTTTAACAGGTCACACTTCACAGGTGGTGAAAATAGGATTTTGTGTGTGTTGTTAGTTGTGTTGTGCTATTTTATCCAGGTTTTACAATTTATTTTGTTGTGTTTATTTTTTGTAGTCAATGTGTGGATGCTTAACAGATCACAGGTGGTAAAAATAGGCTTATTTTGTGTGTTGTATTGAGCTATTTTGTCCTAGATGTTTTATGTCCTGAAGGGATAATGGATTTATAAGTAGTGTAGTTACTTAATATAAATTTAGCTTGAAGGCCCATTTAAAAATAAAAAAATAAAAAATAAAAAGGAGGCCCAATATGTTTTATATGGAAAATTCAAAAAATATGACATCCAAGTAATTTATAAAACTGTTAAGTCCTTAATTTGGGCTAAAAAGGCCAAAAAAAATTAAACTAAAATAAATTTTGTAGGGACTTGGGCCTAGGTGACCAAGATTGGCCTAGGTAACCAAGGCCTAGGGCTGACTCGAGTACCCAAGGCTGTCCCAGGTAACTGAAACTGGCCTAACACTGTAGGGATAGGCCCAGCCTAATGATAAAAGTACAAGGGTGTAAGGTTGGCGCTCGGGGGAAACCTACTATATCTGGGTCGGGTTAGGTCCAATACCGACTAACAAGCCAAGGGAGGCCGATGAGGGAACGGTCAAATTCAGGTTGGTCCCTCGAGCACAGTTAGTGCCTTTGGGAAGTTTGCTATCAAATGCTATTTGGCATCAAGAACAAGTTTCAATAGAATCCTTAGAATGAATCATTTTTGTGCTGTCAAGGCAGCATTTGAGGCAACATTTAGTAGGAGTGCAAGGATACCCACCAACAAATAAATTGGGAGCCCAAATTCATCATCCCTAAGGGAAGTACCAGGAGGACTGGGCATCACAAATTTCAATGAAGTCTAGAAAATTGGCCCAATCTGTGGCCTAGACCCACCTAACCTACAACTCTGACCCACCCAACTGATGACCTAAAACACTAAGTCTGAACCGACTTTTCGGTCGAATATGGGTCCAAGATCCAACCACCTGACCCAATCAGGTCGAGTTCGATTCAGGCTTAAACTCGAACCGGCCTGACCCATGAACATGCCTAATTTAACTCTAAAGGTGGCCATGTACATGGCCTTACGTTTTCAATGGGGATATAAAATCCTAGGTCTAGAATATATTGGCTTCTACCTTTCTCATGGCTATTTGAGTTTAGACCAATGCAAGGAAACATTATTGCTTAGAGAAACTTTGCATTAGTGACAAAATGTTATTAGTTTACCAAAGTATAATTCTCTAGAATTAGTTTGTCATAATTTGATAAGCTTTATCTTTTGTGAAGGGTATTAAGTAATTTCCATGGTTGATTTTAGGTCCTATTCAAGAGTATTTTGAGACTATTTGGAAGGTGTTTTAGCTAAACTTTCAAAGGGATTCAAATGCTGTAAGTAATTATGCATGACATGCATAAATTTTGTTCATTAGGTTTTTGTTTTTAAGCTTACGTTTTCAAAATTTTATCAAAAACATTTTTATACTATTAAATGAGGAAATTCGACTTTTAAATAAGATATTGAACCTTTGTCACTTATTTTAAAAATTGCTTCTAAACAAAATTATTTTTAGAAAACAACTGAATTTTTAATCTACCTTTTTTTTTTAAATAGGGTTTTATTCTTTAAAAATCTATTTTAAATCAAGTGATTTTCAAATTTTGTTCCTATTTCTCCAAAGGTATTTAAAATGTTTTTTTTAGCCAATCGAGTTTACAAACTTACTCATGATTGTAAAATAATTTTATAAACTCTTCAATCGTTATACATTCCCTAAAAGAGTCAATCATCATATGATTTATGCTCAATTTGACATTGTGATCTACTATATGTTAGTGCATTTTGGAATGACCGTTAATATTATGCAAAATATTTTAGTTTTGCATAAACTTTACTATAGTGATATGTGAACCGTTGAGTGTTTTTAAACTTGATCAGATATATGTGTGAACCCAATCACAGGGTTATTTGTGAGATTATGTAATGAACCCTCGCCAATAGGGGTTAGATGTTAGTATCTGCTCACAAGATTGTATATGAAAATATGTGATATTTGTGTATGTGACACTGTGCTTTGATCAATTATTTGTATGTGTTTTTAAATGATTATGAGATTTAATTACATGTGTTTATTGGTTCATTATGTGCTTTGGAAAACAAATCATTGGGTTGATTTGTAAATTCAAAATGCTCGTGTTTTCTTTGACTCTATTTTGTGTTGTGTTGTGTATAATTACATACAAGATACATGGCTCATCCCAGCATTTACAATTTTCATATTAAAGTTTAGCCGAGAGTTTGATCCATAGAGTTCTTAGACTTTTTTAAGGATTGACATTATTTATAGGTTTTTAAATATACTCAATTCCTTTTTTTTTTTTTCGACTTTATTCATTGGGAGTTTTATTATATTTGAAGTAAGTTACTTTTAAAAGAAAAAGTAATTTTTATGAGGTGGCGATATCCTATTGGCGGTTGAGATGGCAACAACAATAAATAAACAAAATGGGTCTTATCTAGATTCACGAAGATACCGTATTTGTTCAGAGTTTCGATAATCCGTGAAAGCCTTTGCTGTAACCTCTCGCCACCGCCACCTTCACCTCCACCTTTACCTTCTCAACAAATTTTCTCTCAGAACTTTAAGATTTAGGGATTTCATTTCCTAAGAATTGAATTCTCAACCAAGAAAAAAAAGAAAAGCGAAAGCTTTGAAATCTAAAAAAAAAGGAGGGGTTTGAATTTGATTGGTTGGGTATGGCGGTGCTATTGGAGGAAATCGTGCAATCGGTGGAGATGTGGCTGAGCCTTCTGAGGAGGCAGAAGGCGGAGCAGTACGTGGACCCGAATCTCGACCCGGTTCTGTTGGTTCCGGGTATCGCCGGTTCGATCATGAAAGCGGTTGATTCTGGTAACGGTAAGGAGGAGCGGGTTTGGGTTCGGATTCTCGGAGCCGATTACAAGTGCCGCTCCAAGCTCTGGTCTCGGTTCGATCCCTCTACTGGTAATAATCTATATATAATCCTTTCTTTAAATGTATTTATTTATGTGCATAGATTGATAGATTTTTCATTGTTTGTGGACTCTGATATTGGCATTTCGAGCTCAGATGAATTGAATTTCACAAGACCTAGAAACCCTAAATTGAATGTTGTGAAAATTCATGATTTTCACAACATTCTCTGTTAGACAACTTTTGAGTTTATTAGGGTATAAATGCGATTGCTTTAAGTTAAAAGCAATAACTTTTAAGTTTGTTAGGGAAAAAAATGAGATCGCTTTTAAGTGTTTTAGGGACTAAAAGCGATCAATTTTAAATTTTGTTGGGGGAATAAAAACAATCGCTTTAAGTTTGTTAGGTACTAAAAGCGATCACTTTAAACTTCAGGACTAAAATCACTTATGGGCTAAAGTTTAGGGACCGGGTATTTTAGACTTAAAAAGATATATTTTAATTCATGTTCATAGCACATGTATTGGAATTGGTGCATTTGGTGCGATGGCAAGTGCGCTCTGTCCAAGCAATGTGTTGTGAATTTAAAGTCTAGGAGTCAACCTCAACAAAAATTGGGGACACTGTTCCTAAACAATGCAAAAATGGAATCCTTTGTGTACTGGGTACGGACTTTTTGTTTTTAATAGCAAGTGTATACTTCCTAGAATGCTGTCTACTGCTAATTGCTAAGTAAGTCGACAAATGGTTGTATGCACCTGCACACAAATATTCAGTATCATATTATAGATGTCTACTGTGCTTTGCATTGCTGCAATTGCTTTTATACTTTGTAAATTTTTTATATGAAACAGGTAAAACTGTGTCTTTTCTAGATTTTCATACTTTACAATTTCTGGTGGTGTTGGATAATGATGTTTATTATATGAAACAGGTAAAACTGTGTCTTTGGATCCGAATTCAACTATTGTGGTTCCTGAAGACAGATTCGGACTGTATGCAATTGATTTATTAGACCCTGACTTGGTGCGTTATGTATCATGACATTGTATTACATTTACATTTGGTAAAACAAAAAGGCTTTACAGTCGAATAGCTTACTGTCTCTAACAATGTTAACCTTTATTAAAACCTTGAAGTAATAGCTAATAAGTGTTATTTATGTACGCTGAATTGAAAACTAAAACAGGGTGGGATGTTTCTGTTTCCATTTCTGTTTTATTAACCAAGCATGCTGTAACTGATGAAAAAGTGAACTACTTATGGATTTATTATAGTGTTTTGTTTGATGCAGATTATTGGGCGTGATTGTGTTTATTATTACCATGACATGATTGTTGAAATGATCAAATGGGGTTTTCAAGAGGGAAAAACACTTTTTGGATTTGGGTATGATTTCCGCCAAAGCAACAGGTACCTGCTAAACTGCTTGATAGATGTAGTCTTTATAATTCTTAGTGCTGTCATTGTTCTCATGCCCCCTCAGTACATGTCCTATGTGCTTTGGCCTCTATAAATTTTCTTTCAATGAAGTTTATTACTAATAAAAAAAACAGGAGCCTGCTATACTGCAATTTTAGTTGAATGCAACAATGTTACAAATTTTATGCACTCGTACAACCTGTTTCATACTTCATGTCTTGAAGTTTCTATTGTTATCGGTTGTGGTGCTTTGCCTTAAAATCTTTTGGTTTGTCTTGGGTTATCCCTAGATCAATCCTAGATTTGCTTTTTGGCTGGTGGAATTGGTTGGGGAAGCATTCGTCTCAGATTTGGAACTTAGTTCCGTTGTGCATCCTATGGTGTATTTGGAAAGAACGGAATCGGCGGACTTTTGAGGATTTGGATAGTTCCGTTGATCAGCATCTTGCTTCTTTTAGTGGGACTCTTTTTGATTGGTCTCGGGCTTGGAGACTCACGACTAGTGATTCTCTCCCTTCTTTTCTTAGTTCTCTTTCTCTTTTGTAATTTTTTTTTGTTGTCTGGTTCTTTCTTGTTTTCTCTCTGTTTTTCTTCTTGTTTTCTCTGGGTTTGCTCTGTGTTTTTCTTGCACAGAGTAGCCGTTCGTATATATAAAATTCTTGCTTATCAAAAAAAAAAAAAAAGTTCTGAGAGGTCTAGCTGGCCTATCACAACCTTTTCTTTTCAATATTTTGCTTTTGCACCCATGAAAAGAGGGGGGAGGGGGTTATTTAGCTAAGAAAGACAAGGAACAATTCTAAAGAATATTTCTTCCTACTGGCAGAGGAAACTGATAAACTATCATTTATCCCATAAGCTTAAGCTAATAGGAAAGGGTGGATAGAATCACTTAACTATTGTTCTAATACTCACATGTCCAGATTTAACATCCTGTGTCACTCATCATCAATTCTTGCTTCCTTGTACTGCCATTGATAGCCATCAACTTCACAAGTGGATTAGTTCCACCAAGTGGTGAATGTTGCCAGTTATGGATGATGAAGGCAGCAATAGATTTATTTCCATTGTCTCTAATTGATACATCAAACTTGAGTTTTCAATATGCTTAAGGAAAAGGATTCTTTCATCCTTGGAACTCCACTTTCTTTTGTGTTTGCTCTTCTTCAGGACCTGTAAAGAAAGACATATTATTTACTTAAAAGTTGATGTTCTATGTGATGTTTCTCCCACGATAGGATATGATTATGAGTGTCTATGTTGAAGACAAGTTAAATACTATGATCCCAAATTCTGTCTTTGTTGAAGCCAAGTTAAATTCTATGATCCCAAATTCTTCAACATCAAACAAGAGCTTTTTTCCATTACCTTAGTGTATCAGCTGTACTAAGTTTTTGCCGCAATCGACTTACGTACTGTCTCAATGTTCTTGCACCCAATTAACAAAGCTCTTGTACGAATGTGATAGAGTTGGACCCATGTGCTTCTCTCTTTTGAAAACTCTGAAAAATTATAATCCTAAACATGTGAAGGATTCTTCCTCCCCTGCACAAAATGGGAACTCCACAGGAACATTTCCCTTTAAATAACTTCAGCTTCTGGTTGTGATAAAGACTTCAAAACAAACAAACAAAATTAAACACATGTAAACCACAACTACCATGTAATGCCAAAGTTGTGAAAAGCAAGAAACATAGAGACTGATGGTAGTTCATTATATACACACTGGATGGAGCATTCTACTAATTAAAAAAATGAAATATTAAAATGTTCACGTCTTGCACAGTTGCACATATAGATATTGAATTGAGGTGGACTTTAAATTGTTTTCATCTTTTATTTTTATTGTGAAATCTTTTTGTAGAGTAATCTCATCTCTGTCTGTAATTGGGCTGGATTCCTGATGCATGAAGATCTTTTTCTATTCTTGTGAGTTAATGTCTTTAACTTGTCTATGCTTTGTTTTTGTTATAGGTTGCCAGAAACACTGGAGCGGTTAGCTGCAAAACTAGAGTTAGTATATAATGCTTCTGGAGGGAAAAAGATAAGCATCATAAGTCATTCTATGGGGGGTCTTCTGGTGAAATGTTTCATGTCCCTGCATAGCGATGTAAGAATCTACATTCCTTTTCTTGAATTATTCTTATTTTCTTTTCTCCCTTTCCATCCTATCTCTATCTTTCTCTTTCAAGTTTTGGTTATTTCTTTCTTAGCTGGTTGCTTTAGTTTTGCTGCAAGGTAAACTGTCCCAATCTTATGCACTTTGTTTTGCAGATTTTTGAGAAATATGTGAAGAATTGGATTGCAATTGCTGCACCATTTCAGGGTAAGTGATCCTATATAACTTGAACGCATTGGAGTTTTGGAGTATATTTATAGTAGCTATGAGACTATAACTCCTACCTCCCTGATACATGCAGAAATCGGGAACTTTGTTCTGTTAAAATTAAAATTTGAAACACTTGATATTCTCTTCTCTGTATGGAAATGGCTTGACTTTCCTCTTCACTTTCTTGGCATGTATTGCCTAAATTTCAAATTTGTGAGTGCTGTTACAGAAAAAATAGAAGGGCGGATCTCATATATAGTGTGTATAATGTTGTATGGGCTTGTGCCACTTTCCTTGTTTATATATTTTCAATATGATGTCTTGGAACCTGTTATTTTCTACTGATTGATATATTCTAAGAGTCAAGCCATTCTTAAAATATATATTTTTTTTAATGACGTGGAACCTCACCAAGGCAGGGCCCTCTGGACCCACCTCTTGGGGAGTAAACCACGAATAAACGACCCCACTAGCCAGAACTGTGCATTAGGTAATCCAGCAAAATTTCTAGTGGGGATCGAACCCAGACATCTACTGCTCATCCCAAGCCTCCATCTACTAGGCTGCATCCTGATGGATCAGCCCAGACATACTACTAGTAGCAACATGACTAATAGCTGACTTTGGAGGATCACCTTGGAATCGTTTGTAGGACCATTTCTGAAAGTTTTAACTTTATTAGCATGGTTTAATCTTCTAAAATCTTCAATCAATTTGTGAGTCAAGGTTGAGCTTCTAAAAACTCCTTGTAGTTTCGTTATAATTGTTGGTGTTAATTTTCATCCCTACTTCAATGGTGTCAGAAAATATACCAAAAAGTTGATTTTAAATTGAGAACTTTATCAGTCCCATTAAAGCATTGTGTGAAATTGTCCAACAGGTGCACCTGGATATGTTACGTCTACCTTTTTGAATGGAATGTCATTTGTTGAAGGATGGGAACAGAATTTTTTTATATCCAAATGGAGCATGCACCAGCTGGTATGAGTCCCTTACTTTTGGTATTTCAGGTTACAAATATGTTGGGACTTCCGGTTTTGTTTGCGTTATTGGGATATTTTGATTTATGACTGCTTATTGAACTTTACATCTGCTACTTTTGTGTTAGTGTTGAATATTGTGCAATAATCTCTCACTAATTCTCTCCTTTTGAATCTTTTTATTTGTTTATATATATATATATAGGGATGGGTTCAAGTTACACCTGAGGTAACTCTAAGCAATGTTACACCATCCAATTAACTTGTTATTGAATTTATATTTTGGAAATCGAACTGTTGAATTACATGTTCTATATGTTTTTAATATGCATACCAATTTTCAAGCCAATCGGATGTAATTTTTCATTTGATTCATAAGCTCATCTTTTATAAATTATTTTAAATTACAAAAACTTGAATTTAAACAATTGATTGATGACATGGCTATTGATTTTTTTCGTCTTTAAATTTTATAAGCATGGAGAATAGACGAAGATAATGTAATCCAGCAGTAAATTTATCAAAATTCACATTTAATTAAAAAATATTAGATGGTGTAACATTACTTAAAGTTACACCAGGTGTAACTTGAACTTAACCCACATATATATATATTACTTGGTGTCCTTGTTTTCATCTCTATATGACAACAAAAATTAAGTTAGAATGTATGAATGGTTAGGATTGTCTAGTAGGCCCTCTGGTGTGGACACCACATGATGGCACATCTGTGGAGATTATCTTTATCATTTATGTTATCTTTATTTGGGTTTATCTTTAGTATTGGATTAGTATTTGAGATTGTTAAGATTATCGTATTAGTATTTGAGATTGTTTAGGAGAGTTTATCTTTATCATTATGATTCCTAGAAGCTGTATATATAGCTCCAGATGGTTCCTTTTGTAGTTTACAGACTATTATTATTATTATTGAGATTATTTGCAGAGATTGCATAGTATTTGTTTGGTGGTGATTCCAAACACCTTAAGTGGGAAGCCTAAGGTTCTTCGGTAGGACTAATCTAGGTGGGAAGCCTAGGTTGTCCTACATCACCCTCTCAAAGCATCATTATCTCCAAGACTTCAAAGAGTCCAAATGATCTTAATCTCCACAACTCCTGATCCTCAACTCCATTATATGGGAAATTAGAATTCTACAAATCAAGAAAGTTATTCAAAGTTTCCAATTTCCAATCTCAAGTAAATTGAGGATTTCAGTACCGCTCTCCTCTATCAATTAAGAGGCAACTGAATCATTATTTCCACAACCATGGTAAAAAGATCAGGGAAGAGGTATTTCAGTGAAGAATCAACTACACCATAAGTCGTATAAAAGATGAACCAGTGTGCCATCTCCAATAAAAATATATTTTTTTATTGTGGGATGTGAAAGGTCTATTCTAGGTCCTTTTCCACCCTATTAGATTTGATTGATCATTGTACTTTTTAAGAGTTTTATACAGAGCAAATATGCTATATGTTCCTTTCTTTTGTATTAGTTTAAATTAGGGAGCGTATATTGGATACTTACATTTTTATTTACAAAATAACACATTATATATATGTTTGCAATCACCGAGGTTCTTCAGATAATATATTAACATGTTGCAATTTTGTCAGCTGATTGAATGCCCATCAATATATGAACTGATGGGTTGTCTGGATTTTCATTGGCAACACATTCCTGCTCTAGAGATCTGGAGAGAGAAGCAAGACAGTGATGGGAACTCTCATCTTATCCTAGAATCTTATTCCCCAGAAGAAAGTATAGAAATTTTTAAGGAAGCTCTTTCGAGAAACACTGTAAGCCCTGAACTCTTGTTGTGCCAAGTACAGATTAGTGAAGTTTGTGGTAACTTTAATGTGGATTATTTTACTTTCTCATGGTTTAATGAAAAATGAAACTTGTCATGTTTGGACTTTGGAATATTTTTCAATTTTTAAAATTGTAAGTCAATTTTTTAGTTGAGACATTCTTTAGATCCATGTTCATAAAAGGTGAGCGTTACAATGGCAGTCACTCATCGTAACCCTCCTTTTATTTGAGCTTGTATCCAGTTGTGCAAAACGATTGACAATTTTTAGAGAGCTAACTATGGCCCTAGATAGCACCAAGTGGGATTAAGGGTTAAGGTTGAGTTGAGAATTTTTAGTTGTCACATTCTTATAAACTCTTTATGTTTTCTGTTATGTCAAGTTGTCAACAAATGATTGTAACATATGTAATTTCAGGGTTTTCTTGTGATTAAGAATTGGACTTGGAGCTATGGTTGCCACTATGTATCTCCACACAGTTTGCTTTGTGCTCTTCTATATATTTGTTGTTTGTATTTTCCCCAAGGAAAATAAAATAATGATGAGCTTTGCATTAACCATCATGTTGTAGAAATGCCACCTGTGGAATATTATGATTGTTTTTTTTCCTGTTCTAATTTAACATGGAAACTAGATGAAAAGAACTGATATTGCTTACTGGACTTTATGCATATCTCCAGGTCAATTATGATGGCAAAAGTATTCCCCTACCATTCAACTTGGAGATCTTGAAATGGGCTAATGAAACACGAGAAGTTTTATCTTCTGCTAAAGTTCCTTCTCAAGTTAAATTCTACAACATATATGGGACCAATCTTGAGACACCCCATAGTGTCTGGTAATATCTCCACTAAATGAAGTCTTATGGGTTTATTGCAGTCAGAAACTATGGTTATTGAGCATTTTATTGTGGAATAGAAGCTTATACTAAAACTAAAATACTAATATGCCGCTATGTTCTTTTGATACTGAGTTTGGTTCATTTGATCTCTAAAAGTTATTTACCATGCAGCTATGGAAGCGAGGAAACTCCTGTTGCTGATTTACAAGAACTACCATTTTGCCAGGTCATTATCTACAACAAAATTTAATCCGTGTTGTTATTTGATTTCCTCTTTGCTGCAATTTACTGTTTGTGTAAGAAAGCTAACTTGTGTTTGCATAATTTCAGCCTTCATATGTATGTGTGGATGGTGATGGGACAGTTCCAACAGAGTCAGCCAAGGTATGCCAGATTTTCTATTTGATCTGTTATGATTTCATGCTATGGATGATCTTTTTAACACAGCTTTAACAGTTGGTATTCACTGAAGTATCTCATTTATGATTTGTGGTGGCTGCATTTTTTTTTTGTTGCATTTCCAATGCAGTGAGGGAAAGCACGTATCCTTTTTACTCTGTTAATGCTGTTTTATAGGGTTAAACATTTATGCATTCTGAATTTGAAATGGTGGGAGTGAAATTAGCTAAATTATTTAGGCAAAATAAAAGTTACAAATAGTAAGTGATTATACTTCTTCTTTGCTGGTCCAAAGAAAGGGATTATTTTAATTTAGAGAAGAGAATAGAAAAAAGCTGGGTGGGTGGGGAGGGGAGGAAAAAAAATTGTTTGGACCTCCACATGGCATAAAGAACAAATTGAAATGAAAAGAGATGAACGGAGAAACTTACACCTTCTTAAAGGAAAATATACATTAATTGAGTATGAGCTAGGATCATGATCAAGCTCTTAGATATAATGTTTGGATAATGAAATCTTTCTGATTTCTGTAGCAATGTTTTCATTCCCTGGAGTGTTAACCATATAATAAATTGGATCAAAAATCTGAGAGTGATAAAAAGCTGGATGAATAAAAAAGGAAATTCCTTGAAAATATTTATGATTAATAAATGAAACACAAAAATAGAAAACTAAAGCTGACATTTCATTAGTAAACATTTTGAAATGAAGAAACCAAGCTGGCATATCATTATTGGCCTATTACATAGGTTTGTGTTATATGCATGCAGGATACTAATCGGTTTCCCAGTTTCAGACAACATATCAGATGATTTGACCAACTTATAAAAAACAAAAAAAGTAGATTGGTTTAGCTTTTATGATTTCCAGGAGCAATAAAACGTGGAGAAAAAAAACAAGGAAAGTCTTTTGAATTTGATGATTTGTACGAATGTAAGATTCTCTTAAGAACAATATGACAAACCTAACTTGATCTTCCATTGCCGAAAAGGAGAAATGCAGCTATAGTATGTGTTTGGATCCGGATGAACCTGCGTCTGGCATTTTGCGTTTCTTCCTTTTCCTTTTTTTTTTTTTTTTTTTTTTCTCTCTGCACGCGTTTCAGCTTTAGGGGACAAAGAGTACTGTTCATGAACTGTTGAGCACTGTTTATGCACTGTTCATAGGACCCACAACCACTTTATCCAGAAAAAAATATTAAAAATGGGTCTCACGGCACTATTCACACATTTAAAAATTATTTTGCTATAGTGTTTTCAGTTTTCAGCAAAATAAGCTGTATCCAAACGGACTCATAGTCTCAACTCTCAACTATGGCCTTTTCCTGATAAATTTTAGATTGACAATTGTGAATTATGAATTGTCCTGATAAATTTTAGATTGACAATTGTGAATTATGAATTGGCGATCTATATAACCTGCTTTTTCCTTCCCTTATAGGCAGATGGGCTTAATGCAGAAGCAAGGATTGGAGTCCCTGGTGAGCATCGAGGAATTCTCTGTGACCATCATGTATTTCGGATTCTTAAGCACTGGCTGAAGGCAGATTCGGACCCTTACTACAACCCTGTCAATGATTATGTGATATTACCCACTGCATTTGAAATGGAAAGCCACAAGGAAAAACGCCTACAAGTAACATCTCTTAAAGAAGAATGGGAAATAATCTCAGAAGACCAAGTCGACCAAGACAATATGGCTGATACAAAGCCTATGGTGAGTTCCATATCTGTTTCTCAAGTGGGAGATAATCATTCTCCACGGGCTGAGGCTTGTGCTACTGTTATTGTTCATCCTCAAAATGAGGGCAAGCAGCATGTTGAGCTGAATGCCGTAAGTGTGTCAGTTGATGCATAAATTGGTTCCCATTGAACCATTTTATTGAACCGCAAAAGGTGAAAGTCTCCTGTATAGTCATCTGTGAGGTTAAACTCTTGTATATTAGGAATCTATAGTAATATACGTGTGTGATATGTAAATATATATGTACAGACTAACAAGATTAAAATTCATTGAACTTTCTTATCGGTTTATTGAAGTTGTTGAACTGGATATGTTTGGGTGTGAGCCAGGAAGGTGGTTTACACGAATTAAAAGACAAGTTCAACGTTGTAACGGTCTTATTCTAGGCCCCATTTCATGCAAGTTCTTGTAATTCTGATGTCTGTTATTTTCTCCACACCGGCTTTCTATTTTAAGGCACTCGACCTTTTCGAAGGCCATGGTGAGGCAGTTAATTTTGGAGTGTGAAGTGGGAACATAATGGGATTGATTTGGATGTTCAATGTGGCTGTCTAAGCACGAGAAAAATATTTGGACACACCCACAGGAACACTACTTTGTTAGGCTGTTCTACTGAAAAATGTTGTTAAAACATTTGACGTAAGCGGTTGTTAAAAAGTTGTGAAATTGTTGTCCAAGAAACATTTTTTCTTTCTCATGCAATATTTTGTGTTCCCGTGGGTGTGTCCAAATGTTGTAAAAATATTTTCAGTGGGTGTCAACAGGGACATCGATTTTAAGTTGTGAAATTGTTGTCCAAGAAACATTTTTTCTTTCCCGTGCAATATTTTGTGTTCCCGTGGGTGTGTCCAAATGTCGTAAAAATATTTTCAGTGGGTGTCAACAGGGACATCGATTTTCACTACCGACATTTTTTTTATATGGTTGAAGCTTGTATTTAATGAATTTTTTAACTGAACACAATATGATTTGGATAGGTATCTAAAACTAGGTGTCTAGTTTTGGACAGATGTTCGTATCGTATCGTGTCCAATGCATTTTGTTGCAAAAATGCACTGGACACAAGCCGTTGTATCTTTGTTTAAAAATTGTTGGCCCGACATCCTAGTATACCTAAATAAATAAAAAAGAGGGGGAAGGGGGTGAAGAGGAGGAATAGAGATACGGTCTGGTGAGATTGGTGGCCACTGCATGTGGCCATGAATCTCTAGCCAGTTTAGGGTTCCGAGAAAAACAAAGGTGGAGGAGGAGGATGAGAGGGGCTTGGCTTGGCTGTGTCGTTTGGGTTAGATTGAAACAAAGAGGTGATGCTCTTGCCGGTTTGAGGTTGTTGAGAAAAACAGAGGTGGAGGATGAGAGAGAGGAGAGAGGCGTGTTTAAGGAGAGTGAGAGGAGCGAGGCCATCTAGTTTAGATGAAACTAGATGAAAGAGATGCTGTTAACATTTGGGTTAACAGCTCCTCTTAAAATGGGTAATGTGCAACACACAACCCTTGCATATGTATTTCTTTATCTACTTGACACCTGTCCCTATTTGCAGCAGTTGCTGCAAGCTTGTTTGGAGGAAATCCCTATTTATAATGAAATGGTGTTATAAGAGAGAGGCATGCCTTTCTTGGATGCATCAACAACAACAACATGAAAGAGAGGAATAATCCTCCATATTAAGAAAACCATCTATATTCCAAATGGATGGTCGATTGTATTTTCTTCTACACAAAACATTCTTCAGATAATGCATAAACAACAATTTTGAACTTATTTACTTGTAACCAACAAGTGTTGTTGATAGCCAAGAGCTGCTTGTAGCTCAACTAGCAACTCTTGGTATTTCTAGTTAAAAAAAAAGTTGTTGATATATATTAAAGCAAAGAATGCACACTAGTAGCCTTCAAAATTGTGATGTTGACCATATCAATATATTATTTCTTATAAAAGTCGAAGGGGATAATCAAAGTTGATTTAGTTGGCCTACCATCTGCTAAACCAGAAAGAAAAGTATCAATTAAACAAAGCTAATTATGTAATCAACTTAATCATACAGACAGCCAAGGGAAAATAATGAGCAAGTGGCCTCAAAAATATATATTGAACAATGAGTGGTGGAATAATGGGATAAATTTCATCTTAGAAGTTTTAAGGAATGGCCAATTACAAAAAAAAAGGCCTCCACTAGTATATAGTATATACAAGCCTTAAAAAGACACAGAATGTTAAACAATAACCATAAAATATTTGCAGAAAGAACAATGATTTAGACATTCACTCTCTTTTTCTATTTAATCCGTAAAATAATCTCTAAGATTTCAACTTTATCACAACATTGTAGATATCCACTTAATCAAATGAAAATTTTTGAACATACAGATAGGATCCCATCTATATCAGAGATTCAGAATATGAAATTGTCATTTGTGCTGGAAAATGATTTCACACGTAAGCTGTGATTTCTTAAAAAATTTATGGAGCGCGCAGCTATGAACAATCAGATGATAACAGAGTCAATGTTTGCTACACATTTCTTCATACTATGCATCACCAGGAAGATGAATAAAAAAAATTGGGAGTCATATAGATTGACAAGTTTTTTCTTAGCTCCTCTTAGATGAGAAGAACCTTTCATTATGACTGTTTCTGCTTTTCATGAAAATCTGCCAATTGAACTCGCTTTTCATTCTTCTTCTCATATTTCTGGTTGAGTTCCTCCAAACGTTTAGATACCTAATAATTTTATAAAACATATGTACATGAATATCTGGAAAACCAAAAGAACAATGAAAGAAAATCCAACAGAATACTACTAAGCATTTTAAGAACTTCTAAGCCTGCATGGCAAATTGTAGGATGGAAATGTGTATCAAGGTGTCTGTGTAACCTACTCCCCAAATCTTAGGATGCTGGAATATAGATGAAATTTCAAAGATCCTAAGTGTCTTATTATATGAATATGGTGTAAATAAAGTATCTGCATAGCTTAAGAGTGTATAAAAGTGGTACTTCAGTCATTGTACCCCTCTGTAATAGTGTGGAACATATCATGAAAGGTACTTCAGGAACTTCCAGGGTAATAGGGACAATTATTTCCTTCCTCTGCTTACATTAATTAAAATACAAATTACTAAGTGTGGCTACAGGAAAATTTTATAATCCTACTCATCTTGTCCATCAAATTACTTCACTAGTTCTGGTGTTTCCATATGAGACTAGAGGTATGCTTTTGGGAGAGGCTAGTGCCACTATTTTAACCTTGATTCCCAGGGTACAAAACCCTCTCGATTGTTATAATTCCATCCTGTTCCTTGTTGTAACACTTTGTACAAGTGTACATAAAAAATTCTAGCAAATAGGTTAAAGGTGTGCCTCAACGGTTTCATTAGCCCCTGCCAAACAGCTTTTATACCCGGGTAGATTTCAGATAATATCCAACTTCGTGTGGGTGGCAAGTGGGCAGGGGAAAAACTGCTTTAGTTTCTCTAGTTCTGCTCATTCATCCCCTTCGGTTTCTTACTTGCTCAAGAACTGATTAGCAATTATGATAGGGATGATCAGCTGCCTAGCTGCACTGTTAAAGTTGATATTTAGAAGGCTTACAATTCAGAGGAATGAGAGTTCCTTTAGGTATGTGAAGACTATTGGGTGTCCTGAAAAGATTGTTGCATGGGTCAAGACTTGTATTTCTAAAGAGCTTTTGGTATCCTCAAATGAACGACAATTCCGCTCCCTCCCTCCAAACAATCCACATCAAACAGCCCAGCACCAAATTCCAAACATTCGAGCTATATTTCCCAAACCAGTTTCTCCAACAGATCAATAGGCTCACAATAGACCCTGTCATGACCCAATGAATCCCAAACATCTTAAACACATCTTCCCAAAGAGCATAAGAAACATCACGGTTAAGTAAGAGGTGGTCCACTGTTTTCCCCATTCTTTTGACGCATACAATTCCAATTCACTAATGGTAGCCCCTCCTCAAAACATTATCCAATGTAAGAATCCTACCCAAAGCTGCTGTCCATACAAAGAAGGCTACCCTCTTAGGAATCTTAATGGTCCAAATACTCTTCCAAGGAAATGGGGAAATATTAGCACCCCAAATCTCCTTATAAAAAGTCTGAGTATCAAACTTAGCACTTCCTTTAAGACACCAAGGCAACTTGTCACCACCCTCACCTCTTGGTTATGGCCACGGAGGTGTTTAGCAAGCTGATTCAGAGGGCTGTTCAGAAGAGGGGTTTTGTTCTCGACAATCTAATGTGATTTAACGGCGGCCAATAAGAGCAGAGTGGAGATCACTAAGAAAGTTCTTGACGAGTTTGAATTTTTCTGGTCTGGCAGCCAATCTTAGTAACAAGTGAAGTTTATATTGGTGTGACAGAGTAGGGAAAGCAGCAAAATTAAGTTTATTGCATTTTAAAGAGGGAAAGCTTCTGATAAAGTAATTTGGAGTTCCTCTTATTTCTGGTAGGCTTTCTTGGAAGGATTGCAAACCTCTGGTTGAAGATCACAAATAGAATTCACTCTTGGTGTCCCACATACTTGTCTTTTTCTGGTACACCCCAACTGATTTAATTGGTGTTATACAGTGTGCAGTTCTATCGTGGTGAGGCAGGATGAGCAGATTTTGAATGGATATTTGTGGAATGGCTTGACTAAAGGGAGTGCAAGAGCTTAGGTGGCTTAGGAGGGTGTAACTTTCCTAAAAAGGAAGGGTGCTTGGGCTTGTTCAAAATTTCAGAGTGGAATAAAGCTGATATTTTTAAGATTTATTTGGTATCTGTTTGCTTGTTCTGGTTCAATTTAGGTAGCACAGACAGAAGCTTATTACTGAGAGGAAAATCTGTGTGGAAAGACTTATTCCAGCTTCTTGTTCATGAGGATGGCAGAAAATTCTTCAACAAAGGAGCATTGCTAGGCATTTGCTGAAGCATAAGGTTGGAAATAGTGAGAGGATCTTTGTGTAGCATGATAATTGGCATGAGGATAGGCATTTGCAGCTGAAGTATGGAAGCAGAATCGTCCATGACTCAGCTAGCCACTCTTCAGAAAATCTCTCTAAATTCATAGTGAATAATTTTTGGTGTTGGCCTCCTGACAGGCCTGAGAGCTTAGTTGTTATTCAAAGCAAAATTTGTGACAACGAATTTGCGAGGTGTAGACTCAATTGAATGGCTGCCAGCTGCCAACAAGAAAAAGAAATATAGTTGCAAAGACATAGGGAGAGCTATTTGTCAAGTGAAGTCTTCTGTTAACTGGTTGAGGTTAGAGTGATTCATAAGAATATTCCGAAACATGCTTCTGTGACCTGGTTGGTTATTCAGAACAAACTCATGGCTAGAGACATGCTTGCTCAGTGGGGGTTGTTGAAGATTTCAGATTTGAGAAATGTTATATTGAAAATAGAGAGAAAAGAGAGAGAAAATCAACACATAAATTTACAAGGTTCAACAATGTGCCTACATCCGTGGGAGTGAGTGGTTGAGAATTCTACTATGTGAAAACTAAGGGTTTACAATGAATTCATACTGCCCCAAGAAACCTAAACCCAGTACATTGAATTTCCCAATATACCTTACCATTTCATAGGAGGCTTTGCCTTCCGCATCCTACAACCTATTATTTGGCCTAGGCATAACACACTTAGATAAAGTCACATTGGGTCTCATGGACTCTGTTCCACTTTGCTATCCTCTGCCGATGAGGCCTCTAAACTAGAGACCGATGTTACTTTCTCATTCAAAATATGAGCCACTACCTCTAACTGGGATATATAGGGAACTCACTTTGTCTATTTTTAAGAGGAAGAATTGAGTCCAGAAGTCATCTTTTCGTAGAATGTTCCTTCTCAAGGAGAATCTGGGAGTCTGTCCTTAGGAAGTGTTTCCATAGAAGGAAGATTAGGGGGAGGAGTGTGGAAGTTGATTGGGCTGTGAGGAAGCTGAAAGTAAGGAGCCTTCAACACCTTATAACTTGGCTTAGGCCGTCACAATTTGTCACCTTTGGAATGACTGAAATGCTTGTATCTGTAATAGCAGGATAAGATCCGAGGATGAGCTGATACATCATACATGCCATTGTTGCTGATGTTTGGTTTAGGTTGTTCAGGCTGAAAGGAGTTGATAACTCCATAATGAATAGAGCCATTTATTGTCTATGGAAGCTTCCAACCACTGTTTTTAATGCATCATGTTGTTTCGGGCTCTTGTTGTTTACTAGCTTTAGTTTTTGGCTGCTCTTTCTTGTGTTTTTGGTTGTTTGTTTTTGTTGTAGTTTCAGTTGGCCTGCTGTGTCTTTGTGATGCTCTGTTCTATGTTCTGTGCGATGTTCTAATCTTTTACTTTGTTTCTGTTGTTTGCAGCGCAAGCTGCTTGTTGTATTTCTGGTGCTTGGTTCTTAATGAAATCTCATTTCATAAAAAAATTAAAATAAATGAAGATGTATCAACATATCTAAAATGTAAATCAGCACTGGTATGTAGAGGGTGCAATAATCATATATGAAACTTATTAGTAGCAGCATAAGGCAAGATTTCCCATTGACACAAGAAATATCTTTTGAGTGCACTTCAGAAATGCAAAATACATTTTCTTAATCCTTCGGAAAATTAAAACAAAAGCTACGTTGATTAGCAGCTTAGTTTTTGATGATAGAGTCGGAGAGCACTTGTACAGAAATTTAAATAAACAGCATTCTATACACAACATTTGTCTGAACAACTAATAACACTAAACAAGCTTCCAAAAAACAAAACAAAAAAAAAAAAAAAACCTGCAGAGTTTTTTAAAAAAAAAATCAGTGTTCAAAAATCCATGAAAAGGTCCACTTCTTTTTCTTTTCTCAGATCACTAAAGGCAGTTCAATTACTTGCAAACGAAGGACAAAATATCTCACCATTGCATATAGTACAAATAAAATGATGTCAAATATGCATAAAATCATATCGGAGCATTTTTGCAGTCAAACCATTTTGAATGAGTTAAACTTTGATGATATTGATTTTTTATTTGCATTTGCTAATATATCTTGAGCTAGAAGCATTCCTTTCTTGAGACAGCTTCCCTTGTATCATTTCTCAAAAAAGGTTAATGTAAAATCAATTTCAGCTGAAGAGCATTTATGGTCACCAAAGAATTCAAGCTCAAATGGAACCTCCTCCCCTTGTAATAGCAAGATGGAGGATGGGGTCAATGCACGTGAAACTTACCAATTAAAAAAAAAAAGGCAATTGAGGTTTGATCCCAAGTCAATGTGGCACCAAAATTGGTGTAAAACTGAGATTATTTTGGTTTCTGGGGTTCCAGCACTAGATATGACCAACTGAACTAGCTGAGTAGCTATGGCTTCATATCTATAAACTTTATACATATTCTATGAAGCTAAGGATAGCCAAAGTGACTGCATGTTAGATAAATGAGTCAGTGACTAGTCAGAGAACTCAAAGCAATGATTAAAAAATAACCCCCACTATGAGATAAGCTCAAAAGCGTTTAAGTTACACCAAATATCCATGATCATTTAGAAAACTCTCAAATACCAAAAGCAATTCCTCCCCCCACCCCTGGAAGATCATAAACATCATATATGAATATCAGAAGAAAAGTCAAAAGAAACCTCTTACAGGAAAAATTCCAAGGCTAGTTCCAGTCAATTGATATTTCAAAGAATCTATTTCAAACTTCAGATATGTAATGCTAATGAACCCAGGACATTAACTCCCTTAGCCCATTTAAAAAAATTGGAAATCTTTAATCTCATCAATAATCTAGTCAATCATTAAGCACTTGAGGTGTCGCAGTAAGAGTTCTACTGAACCCATGAGACAAATATGATAAAGAGAAAAATGTTGGGAAAGTCAAATAACCATATATTTTATTAGCCACAAAAAGCTTATGATGCCACAATAGTCAATAATTTTGGATGAAAGAGAAAACAAAATATGCATACCAAAATTTCTTGAAGAAATATCATAACACATTTATCTGACATGAAACAAAAGGAAATACAGCCAAAAAGCCTATGCAGCCACATTAGTGGCAGAAGAACCTTTTCTAGATTTCATGGAATAAAAGAGATTCAAGACATCAGCATGGTTACGAATGTAGATTGGGCATTTGGAAAGGAAATTTTGAGCTTCAAAATGCCTTCCAGCCTTGAAGAAGGCTTCAAATGTACGGAGAAACACGGATGTCGCTGGAAACCTCTTTGAAGTCATTTCCTTCAAAAAGTTGATAGCATCATCACCAGTTCCAGACTTCGATACATACTCAATAAAGGGATCCACAAAGGGTGGGAACCCTTGATTTTTCATCAAACCCAAAAGACTTAAAGCATTTTGAAACCCACCCTGAACCAACAACTTACTTATCAATTCTTTATATGTAGTGTGCCAGGGCTTCAACTGTTCAACATTCACCAGCTCAACAAGAAGCGTGCATACCTCTATTGCCCTGTTCTTTTGGCAATAAGCGTTCACCAAAATGTGGAATGCATAACCAACAGAAGAAACTCCCTCTTTTTCAACCATCTGTTTGAAACAATCAGAAGCCTTGTCAAAATCCCCAGCTACACAATGCCCCTCAATGAAAGATGCCCATGTCCTGTGATCTAGAGTGGACCTAGATGCTTCCATATTCTCCATAAGTTCACTTGCCTCATCCTTTTTACCAGTGCTACTAAGCTGAAATGCAATTTTACTCTGTAAATGACTATTAGCCACAAACCCACCTTCTTTCATTGCTTTCAAAACCTTATTACACTCTCCAAGTCTACCAACACTGGTTAATGACTTAAGAACTGCACCAAGCATAGAATTTGTCAACAAATTTCCGCTCTCGGTAAAAATCCTCACAACCCTCAAAAAAAGACCCATATCCAATTGTTTACCAACTGCTACTTTCCTCAATAGAAAGACACAACAATCCTCGGAAGGCTTATTTGCACCAGCCATGGAAAACTCATACAAATCCACAGCATCCTTAATCATTTTCCTCTTACAAAACCGCCCCAACACCTTAACAAATGTCTCCTCCTCCATATCATACCCATTGCTTCTCATCTCATCAACAACTTTCCAAAACCTATCGATACAATCTTCCCGCCCCAACACCTTGGCCATAGCATTATAAGTCCGCTCATTGTGCTTAAACAACCCACTCTCCTCCACCCATCTAAAGAAAATCAACGCTTTTGTTGGCTCCACACCAACATTTTCCAATACCATCTTAACCACATCGCTCGAATACTCAATACCTAATTCCCGTATCTGCCTTTCAACATCATCACTCCACACTTCACTCCTAACTATCTTACACAACTTGGAACAAGCCTTCTCCACCGAATTATCCACGGATCCAGAGTCATACACTGCCCTCAATTTCTCAACATCACCACCCAACCCATCCTTTTGGAACCTCTCCAAGACCTTATTTTGCACGCCCTTGGATATCCCATACCCCTTTTTGTTCATAACCTCAACCAAATCCCAAAACTCCTTAACAAACCCATTAACACCCAGAATCCCCAGCATCGAATTATATGATTTAGAGCTGAGTTTCTGACCATTACTCTCCAAAACCCAATCGAAAAACCTCTTCGCCACATCAGGGCTCGATTCGAGGTTCCCCAGAACCCTCAACACCAATTCATGACTAATCACAACATTGTTCAACTCTAACTCTTTCCTAATATCATCCACACCCACAGTAGGTTTCGCAAAAATATCAGCTACAACTAAGTGAGTGTGATCCGTGTCTTTCTCTTCAATGGCTTGTTCGGGCTCAGACGAGAATCCACGAGAAATGGGGTCTATAGGGTCTATGAATTGGGGTTTTTGTGAGACAGTGGTGTCAAAGAGTGAAGTGAGAGAACGAAATGGTGGAAGATTGAGATTGGAATTGGAGAGTACCTGGAAATGCGAGGACGAGTGAGTGGTATTGTGAAGCTGAGATCGGAGAATGTGATGAGGTCGTAGAAGCAAGCGCCATTGGTGTCTCATGGTTGTTTTTTAGGGCTAGGGTTTGTGAATTAATTTTGGGGATACACAGATCTTTGTGACGTGTAGAGCTCAGAGTGTGAGAGAGAGAGAGAGAGAAGTGTTAGGGTTTAAGAAAGATTGGATTGGGTTTTGGTTCGCGAGCTACAGTTGCTAAATTTAAGTGCGGGGAGTTTTAAGTGCTAGCTAATAGCCAAGACAAGTCATGGTGGTGTGTTTCACAATGCGTTTTTCGCTTGTGCCAGACTGTGAGTCAGGAGGGGTATGAGATTTTTTAAAAAAAAAATCCCTATTCTATAAACAATTTTTTTTTTTTTTTGAGAATGTTCTATAAACAGATTAGTAGACTATATATATATATATATATATATATATATATATATATATATATATATTAATTTTTAATGGCCATTGACACAATTTATAAATATTTGAAATTTTTTTGAAGTTTGAATGTGGAACTACATTATCCTCTTAATGATGAAGTTTCATATGTATATGTAAAATCTTGCCGATAAAACTTGTTTTACAACAAACAAATATTAATATTTTTATATATATGAAAAGAGTTAATAGGCTCATAAACAGTGTTTTGAACCGTGTTTTTGGTATAGTGAGCTGCCATTTTTCCTTTTTTTTTTTTTTTTTTTTCTTTCAAGTTCACCAATTTGGTTTAAGCTTTTTATTGTTTTTTTAATTTTTTTTTTTTAAATCTTTATATGTTTACTTTGTACTTGTAATGTAAGCTTACATTGTATACACACAAAAAGTGGTAAATATTATATACATTTGTAAAAAATAATAAAAAATATTGTACAAAATTTTCAAATGTGTACAACATTTGCCAATTTTTATGTATTTACAATATAAATTTACATTGTAAATACAATGTATATTTCTATATATAAAAAGAGTAAATGGGAAAAGATATTTTGTGAATGCGTAAAACTACAATAGATTTGCTATATTATTTTTGATTTGTCCAATTCGCACTGTTTCACATTATAATAAAATATTAACACAACAAACTGGCACAATATTTTCACAATTGTTGAGGTGTTAATTCATTATAGGTCAAAATAAAATAATAAAACATTATACTGGAACCATTCACAACTAAAAATAAAGGTATTGTGAAAAAAGAAGTGATACATCCACAATATTTTTCACAATACTTTCATAACAAATCATAGGTAGTAAATTGTTATTGGTTCTAATTTAAACTTACCAATGAAACTACTTTTTTGCCCACCAATAACAACCTGTAACAACTTACTACTTATGATTTGTTGTGAAAATGTCATTGATATAGCATTTTTGTGTGAAAATGTTAAGACATCTTGTTGTCATCACAATATTTTCAAAACTGCTAAACGATCAATTCTTTACAAGTCAAAATAAAATATAACAAAATTATAAATGTATTATGAAAATGTTGTGTCATTTTGTTATGTTTTTAGAAATTTTTTTTTGGTTTAATCAGTTTTGTTGAGCCGAAATTCACTATTTCACATACAATTTTATTGGGTTGACTTTTTGTATTTTTTTTTTTTTTTCCTTTGCACACTATTTTAAGTAAAAACACATAGTTTTATACACAAAAACAAAAACAAAAACAAAATCTTAGGAAAAAAACACTTTTCATCCTTTATGTTTGGGGTAGTTTACAATTCCTCCTTAAACTTTAAAATCAAGCAATTTTTCCCTTAATATTTTGGAAAATAGCAAATATGTCATATTGTTATACTCTTAATTAAACCCTAATGAAATTTTATGATTCTTAAAATATTTTATTGTGTAATGTCTAAATTACTCCTGCTAAATATTAACATCCCAAAAAAAAACTTCATGTATTTTGAGTTTTAGATGGTAGAAATTCTTGGAAAGTTGAAATGATGATATAAGGAGTTTTATTTGTTATCTAAACAACGTTGATTTTCTAGATTTAAATTTTTAAAACTTATAATTTATCTAATGATAAATTCGATGACACATGCTTTTTGTTTTTTTTTTTTTTTTCTTTCTTAGCAAAACTCAGTTGTTTATTGTTGAAAAATGATGATATTCGTTATCATTCTTAGAAGTTTTTAGTGAGTGGATATATTGCCTCTAGCAAGTAGGTATTAAAAATCTATTATAATAAAATAAATATTTATATGCTAAATAGCTACCCTAACTTTGTGGTTGATCAAAATTCTTATATGAATGAGATTAACTTTTTACGACATAATTATCAAAATTCTTAAAATTAATGTCTCTTTTGATTAATGTAAATCTCTATATACTTTAAAAATCAAATGATAGAAATGAAATCTAAAATTGATCTTAATCACTATTCTTTTTCCACAACAAGCACGTGCCTTGCACATGCTGCCCTAACTAGTTCTATGTTATATGCCTCTGAAAAATTATTCATAGTGGCAAGTAAAGTATCTCATTCATCTTCTTTGAATTTTTTTGCTGAACTCTTTAGTGGATGAAACAAGATGAATGACATCATGTTTTCACATGATTCTCAGTAACTTTATGAAGAAAGTTAGAAAATTTTTTCAAATGATTCAGAAAAAAAAAAAACAATTTTTAATTTTAACATTTTTTAACTTTCTTCCAATTTGTCAACGGTTTATACCTATGAATTCCAAATGACTTATTAAAGAGAAAGCATGGTAAAAAAAAATTTGTATCTTTCTTAGGCAAATGTCCAATCCATGAATAAATAGCTTGAACCAAAAAATGGAAAATCATAGAGTATTATTTTCTTATATATTTCCAATATTCTTCTAACTAAAAAAACTAATTAGTGTGCCAAATCAAAAATTTTAGAAAAAAATATCCAAACACAACACAAAAAAATAATTTAAAAAACCCAAACAATCTTTTAGGTGGGGCAAAACAGTAGGGGTGTCAATTCGGATTAGCGTGTCGGGTTCGTGTCGTGACGAAGTAGGGGTATTCAACTAAATGGCTCAACCCGAACCCGACCCATTTAATAATCGTGTCATAATCTTTCAACCATAATCCGACCTGCTAATAAGGCGAGTTGACCTGACCTAACCCACTTGACATGCTTAATAAACGGGTCGTGTTGGGTTGACATGAATATAACACAACCCATTTCAACTTGCATAATATTAAATATAACATCCATCTATAAATTTTTTTTTTTTAAAATCCCAAAAATAGTGCATTCACTTCAAATCTTCAATTCACATTCAAAATAATATAGTTCAACAAAAATATAACATCTATCTAAAAATAAGTTCTTTACACTCCAAAAGAAATGCATACACTTCAACTCAAATTCAAAATAACATAGTTCAACAAAAATATAATATCCTCAGGGTTTGTAAAGTTTAAATTACCAATTATATCCATTGTAAGTTTTTGTAATTACTCACTTTTTTTTTTAATTTAAAATATAGGTTGGATATAAAAAGTATTTGACAAATCTAAAATAAAATGAATATTTATTTGTTATACGAGTTAAACGGGTTACGTTAAATGGGTTATTTTGAGTGGACACAAATAAATTAGCGTGTCAAACGTGTCTATTACGGGTTACGCGGGTTGGCGTGACACATTTCTTATCGTGTTGACCCGTTTATGACCTAAACCCGCTAAAGCCCAACCCTAACTCGCAAAAACCCGTGTCAAATTCGTGTCGTGTTCGAGGGTTGGGTCAAACATTGACACCCCTACAAAACAGTACATTAATACTAAATTCCAAAATGCTAAAATTTTAACTTTGAGTCCCATAAATAAAGGAAATAACTATTGGGTCCAATATATATTTCACCAAATTCAAATTTTGCCTCCTCTTTTCAGCACGAAACTCAATTTGAACCTGCATGAGGATAACCACAAGTTCAAAAATTCTTGTAGGGGTGGAAATGAAGGAAATTTTAAACTCTCCTATCAATTTACCTCTATAAATACTACCGCTCTTCATCAAATTAAGTGAGACATTAGGTTGCTTCAAGCAACACCACTCTCTTAAACCTAGTAAATCTCAAAAACCCCAGTTTATATTTATCAACATCTACAAACATCAATCTTTACAATCATCATCGCCAACACAATAGCTTGTACATAGTTCCACACGCACAACTCCCTCAAACAATCAAGTGGAAGAAATTTCATTTACATGAAGAAATCCGTCATCACACAATTTGAAAGAGATTGTACATGCAAATATAAAACTAAATTTTATTTATTTTTCATGGTTGAATATGCATAATATGTTATTTTTTATGATGTGAGTTGATTCTTGGGGGGCCAAAAAAAATAAGAAATAATTTTTCCTATATATATATATATATATTACGTATAATAATCTAAAATAGTAGTATAAACTTAAATCAATATAGTTTATAGGTTAAGTACTTCATGACTTAATAGGAGTAGTTTTTAACTTACTGGTATATCTAAAATTTCAAATTAAATTACAACCTAATAAATATAATAATTAAGATAAAAATTTTACTAATAGGTTCAAGATTGCTAAAAATTAGACAAGCAATAAGGGAATGCAAAAAATATATATAATCAAATAATCAATCAAACATCAATTAAATTTTTATATGATATATTATATACTTTTATCAGACTAATAGTTTATTATTATTATATTTATATGTTATATAAAAGAATGTGGTTAGAAATTTTAATATTTATATTATACTTTTATCAGACTAGCTAAACCATATCTCTTGTGTCATTTCATTTTCACATCACCATCTAAATCAACCGCAATTAAATAATGATGACCCATATTATACTCTTGTAAATTTCATTTAATAATTCTTATTTCTTATAATGAGTCTTAACATGGGAAACACCCATTTACTGGAATGACCCACTTATTCATTGTTTGATGTGTACCTTTCTTGTTTCCAATCCTTTATATAGGGATCATACCTAATTTTATGCATGTGTTGGCATTAGCGAGAACATGGAGCATAGATTTACGAGATTTGAGTTTTTCTTTCTGTGCCAAAAATATAGTAAACTTTTCCAAATTAAATTTTAATTATGGGCTAATTTTGTGCTATGTGTTCATTTAAATTTTTTAATCTTTGTACAAAATACTAAGAGTCCAATATTAATGAACTACAAATTTTTTTTTAAAAAAAATCAATCATATATTTAATCAACAAAAATCACCAAACAACAAAAAGCATCACACATTTTATCTTATTAAAAATTAGAATAAAAATGATTATAAGTAGTATTAAACTCAAACAAGATTTTTAACATGTATCTAATTATATTTATTTTTTCTAATAATTTGATTACTTATATACATTTTTATGATAATAAAAAATGTGTTTGTTTTTAAATGCATTCATGCGTATGCATAGGTTACAAGTTAATATATATTTAAAGCCAAAATTGAGATAAAACCCAATTAGATTTCAAATTAGAGCTTAATTTTGTGTCATGTGTTCAATTTGTACACACATTCATCTCTCTCTCTCTCTCTCTCATGTGGGATTGGTATGATGCTTTTTCATTTACCTCTATGATATCAGGAGGAGTGTATTATGATTTGTGACTTTCTTCCCCCTTC
Source organism: Notholithocarpus densiflorus (assembly GCA_030021035.2). Classification (NCBI taxonomy): domain Eukaryota; kingdom Viridiplantae; phylum Streptophyta; class Magnoliopsida; order Fagales; family Fagaceae; genus Notholithocarpus; species Notholithocarpus densiflorus. Next base: position 132,493 of record JARYZH020000102.1, read on the forward strand.
TATTTATCCAATAAAAGAATGTGCCTTTTTAAATTTAATTCTGAACTTAATATACATCATTCTTGCTGAAGTTAGAAATAGATTGTATGAAGGTAGTTTGTGTAGCTTATAGTCAAGTTATGTGAACTCTTTGTGTATGCATAGAAGCTCTGTGGCTTCAGCCTGATATCTCAGTGATATATAACTGGGGAGCATAGAATATTATTTTTCCTACAATAATTTTGAAATTCAAGGCCATGTTTGGGTTGAACAACTTATATATATATATATATATATAAACACACTTTCATTTTCACAAACTTAACCAGTAATTATATTATTCCTTATTTATTTTTCTCTTAATTTAATTATAGAAAATTTTGGATCATGATTATTATTTATAGCCGTTTCTTATGCTTCTTATTATAGGGAAGTCTTTGTGCTGTTTATTGTATAATTTCAGATTATAAATAGCTTGGTTTTACAAGCCCCTACTAACAAGATACATAATTTTATAAGTCTATTAGCCCTTTTATTCAGGTGCCATGATTATATTTTTTTACCTGACCTTCTTACAGGGTCTTTTAAATTCAAGCCTCCTTTTTTTTTTTTTAAAGAATGTTTCCATAGTAGTTCTAATTCAAATATTCTGTTCTCATTTCTCTTCCGATTATGGTCTTGAATTACAACAGATCAGCTGCCTGTGGAGTCTTCCTCTTTTGAGACTGTTATTTGTATCTGTAGATCAGTTGAATTTCCCACTGACTGGTTGTTTGAGGAAATATTAAGAGTATTGAAGCCTGGTGGGACAATCCTAATTCATAAGAATCCTCAGTCTACTATGGGGGAAACAGATAAGGTAATGAGTTTGAAGTTTTGTGATTATATGAAATTAGTTTGACTTGTTAGATTTTAATAGGATTTTGTTACAGATAAACTCTGCTCTTAAACTGTTGGCGGGTTTCTTAGAAGTGGGAGTTCTCAAATCAACGGTTCCATCAGAAGTTCAGTCTTTTGTGGTAATTTTCTGTGTCTAAGCCTGTTTAAAGTGGTATTATTTTGTTCTGTAACCCCTCAATGCAACCCTTTCTAAAAATTGGAGATTTTAAGATGTATAGATCATATGGTGAGGAATTTGGCTTTGTTTCCAAAACTGATTATAACTGCATAGCTCCAAAGGCCATCTACTTTATTATTCTTTGAGCCGTGAAGGTGAACCTAGCATATGCAAATCTTATGGTGCTTTGATGCTTGAACTTCAAATGTCTTCCAAAGTAATAAATAGATAGTGAAATCAAAGCCTAATGAAGTTCTTCTATAATTGCTGTGATCTAAATTTATTCGGTTATATTTTATCATTTTTCCATATGAACCAGCAGTCCATAGGAGGAGCAAGCTGTCAGCCTTTAGCAATAAAAATGACAAATGCCACCTAAAAATCTGCCAAGAAAAATGTTTACCTTTTTCCTCTATGAGATTGGCGGTCCTGCACATTTCATCTCTATAAAGTTTATCTTTTTCCTTGCTCCCAATTTTGAGTTCCTCCAGTTCTTTTCCATCTATAAGCAGGATTCAATCACAATAGAGAATGTCAGATTAACATGGTGCTAACACACAATTCTGCGAATAAATCTATAATTAAGTTCTATCTTAGTAATATAACCCAAATGATCCTCATTTAGAAACTGAACAGATTTTACAGGAAAATATTTTGGATGATAACATTCACGAATTCTAATAGTTTCTTCTGCAGACTCTTAACTTTAGGGACAGACTGCATTTATTGATTTAAACCATTAAGAGTGAATAAACTTCCTGATATTTTATCTTCAAAAAACTCCTTATCTTTCTCACCTTTGACAAAGGTAGACAACTATACAACTGTAATCATTAAACATAAATGTTAAAGGTTCAAGACCTTGAAGGTAAACCAGCCATCCTGAGCCTGACCAACCAAGTGCTGTAAAGTCTCAGTGAGTTGATCACACAAGGTCTTAAAATTAGATCCGCAACCAGAAGAAGAACAAAGAAGTTTAAGTGGATATGGATAGGATGAGTGAAGAATAAACACCGTATTTATTAATTTTTATCATCCATTTGTAATTAGACAAATAAGATGAAGAAGCCCATTTAGTATTTTTGCACACAGTTTGTGTAACCCCTTTTCTTTTTGCCACTTGAATGGGAGTTTAATTTATGAAGTTTCTGGACCTCGACACCATGTTTAGTTTCAGATTTAATTTGGGGTGGATGGTTTTGTTTATTTTAGGGGTATGTAGGTGGGTTCCTTCCATCAGATTGCAGCTACATTCTAGATGATGTCCTAATGAGAAAATAATGACTTTTGTTCTGACGACTATTCTTCTTTATTTCCCTTGTTCCGAGAATTGTTCCTCTAGCAATCATGGTATTGAGATATGTGCCTCTGAATTACTAATGAAAAAGAAAAGGGTAGAGAGAAAAAATCTGCTTCCTAATTAAATCTTTTTGTGTATAATGTATGACTACTGAATAATTAGCTCCTGTTATTTTTTTTCCGGCTAGAAAAGCTAGATGCGATAGCCTTTAGATGATGGAAATGAAACACACTTTAAGAAATCAAACCATTTTAGTGAATCGAAGTAACTTGCCCAGTTTTGAACTTGACAACATGTAGCAAAGTTCATGAAGTAATGTTACGAAGCAATGCTACACAATGAACTGGTAAGTAAAGTTCCAACTCTCAGTTTTGTTTTGGATATTTCTCAACAGAGAATATAGATCTACTTTTTTTTTTGGGCCGGGGGGTTTGAGACTATAAATACATTATTTTACTTACAACCGTAAAATAGTCATAATTAGTCTAATGATGCCTATAGCATTAATTTATTTATAGTATAGTGTGGAGAAGGAGATAGATGCAGGAAAGGGTTTCCCATTTAACCCATATCCTTGTTGCAAGTTCTTGGTTCTTGTAGGGAATTTGGGCACTTAAAATATAAGTAGTTGCATACAAATATACAAATAATTTACACACAAAGGAGAAGAGAGAAATGAAATGAATATGTAGGGTGTAGTAAGTCTCACTACAGATCTTTTGAAACTACAAAATCTCAAATCAATACAAAACAAACACGAATTGGTTGAATCTATCAATGATTAAATAAAAATGAAGAATTCACAATGGTGTATTTTTTTTCTTTTTAATATTTTTTGTTGGTTTAATAATTAAAACTCTTAAACTTAAGCTATTTTGGCCCTTAAAATTGAGGTTATTTTTCATTTTTATCATTTATGTTTCAAAATTTTCATTTTGACAATTTATATTTGATTTGTTTTCATTTTTGACTTTTATATTTCAAAATTTTTATTTTGATCCTTCATATTTAATCTGGTTTTCTAATTGGTCTGTTATATTCCAAAATTTTCAATTTTTATAAAAGCTAAAATGAAGAGTCTAAATGAAAATGTTGAAACATAAAGGGCCAACATAAAAACATAATCAAAGATGAAAGGTCATAAAAAAAAAATTTAATGTAAAAAACCAAAACATAAATAGCTTCAATTTTTCAGGGTGAAGACAGTTTTTTTTTTTTTTTTTTAAAAAAATAGTATAATAGTTAATAGGAAACCCATAATGGTGTGACAACAAATGTATTTTTTTGGTGTGGTCAAACTGTCAAGCAACTACCTTAGATCTAGTGCTCCTGTGTGTTGAATTCGATGGAATGCAGATACTTGTTAAAAACTTGGGGTAAGGCTTGGGTCCGGTGCACTGAATGCACTAGACCTAACCCAAGTCACATGTCTATATCTTAATTGGATCTTGTACACAAAAATACTAAACTCAATCCTTGCCCATCTGTCAAAGACTTGACTCTTTGTTGCTATTATGAGTAGTACTATAATGCGTGTTTTTTTTTTTTTTGTTTTTTTTTTTTCTTCCTCAAAGTCAGTGTTTTGAAGATTTATTTTCCTTTTATTTATTTTGGGCAAATTACAACTTACCCACCTGTGGTTTAACCGAAAATTAAGTTGTCTACATGTGGTTTAAAAGTTAGCACTTTGCCGACCTGAGGTTCACTTCATTCGGATTCTATTAGCCACCTCTATACTTCCATATTTAAAAACACAAAAAAAAACATAACAAAAACATAAAAATTAAGATCTAAAAGCATTTTTTTTAAGTGGTGAAGGTTTCGCTTAAGAACATTCTCATGCCTATCAATCCAAACAAAACTCTCAAGGGGATATTTTAGTATGAGAATCAATAAAAACTTGACAACTCAACAATTGTTAAAGTTGTGTATCTGGCATTGCTTTTTTTTTTTTTTTTTCCCTTCATTTTGATTGATAGTCCTGGTTTAGCTATAATTAGGGGTGTTCGCGGTGCGGTGCAATTTTGGGCCATTTTTAGCACCGCGCTTTGCGGTGCGGTTTAGCTAAAATCATAACTACACCACACCTTATTTTTGCGGTCACATGTGTGGTGCAGTGCGGTCTAGTGCGGTTTAGAGTTTAGCCAAAACCATAACCGCACTGCACCTTATTTTTGCAGTCACATGTGCGGTGCTATGTATAAGATGAGGTTTGAAGTCGGTATATTTTTCAAATTTTGGGCTTTTCTTACCCAGCTCAAAACTAATTTTTCCCCTTTTTGGGGGCCAAGTTTTAAATTATTGAGCTAGTTTTTCTTTATTTTGAGTTGACTTTTCTAGTCAACACTTGGTAGGGCTATCAAACTTTTTTTTTTTTTTGAAAACTAGGGTTATTAAACTAATAATAATATATTTAATATTAAAAATAAATAAATATATTAATATATAAAGAGGGTGCGGTGCGGTGCGGTTTTCTTATTATAAAACTGCAAACCGCACTGCACCATGCGGTGCAGTGCGGTGCGGTGCACTGTTACTTGCGGTGCGATGTGGTTATGTCTTTTTGCAAGTGGTTTTGGTGCGGTTTTTACGGTTTGTGCGGTTTGGTGAACACCCCTAACTGTAATAGATGTCTTAGGGTCTGTTTGGATACTACTTATTTTGCTGAAAACTGAAAACTTATTGCTGAAAACACTGTAGCAAAATAATTTTTAAACTATGAATAGTGTCGTGGGACCCACGACTGACTTGCTTATGTGCATTTTTTGAAGTTTGGCTGGGTCGTGAACAGTTCCGTGGAACCCAGCCAAAAAACACAAAACGCCTAATAATCCTTAGGCAAACGCATGCTTTAGTGTGGCCGAGATTTAGGCCCTATTTGGTGAGCAAGTTTGAACACACTTTTAAGCATTTTAAACAACTTTACACACATTTTAACATACTTTTTCACCCACACGTATATCAAAAACACTCAAACAACATTACTCAAACTCCTCTACCAAACGAGCCGTTAACTTCCTCCCAGCAGTTGAACACTTGTTCGTAATTCCCAACAAGATAAACATAGAGATCCTCTTGAAAGTACGGAAAATGCTAAAGGAGTACAATATACACAGCGGCGTCCTACATGGAGTATATCACACTAGCAAATTAAAAAATAAGTACATTTCTGACTTCTATATCCAAAATTTAAAAATTCATTATTTCATAAAAATTCGAAGTAAAATTAAAATTTTGATTAAATTAAAAATCATTACATCTCCCCCTTCTATCTCATCTTCATCAACTCTTGGTAATACCCAGAATGAACTCCATTCAAGCACAACAGTGGAGTTGGAGACGAACCAGTTGTCCAAAGCCTTAATCTCCCCATGGCCTCTCTCCCAGAATATAATAATTTGGTTTTGTCTAGTCCAGAATAAGTTTATCATATCAAAATATGCCTAAAAATTACTTTGTAAGAGCATCCACAGCAGTGGAGCTATATTTTTAGTTATTTAGCACCACAAAAAGCAACTTTATCTATTTTACCTACTCATTTTACAAAACATCCTGCAGCAGTGGATCTATTTTAGCTTTCAACACAATAAAATAATATAAACATCACAATAAAATAATATATCTACTACAATAAAATAATACATCTCACTACAAAAAAAAACACCACAAACCTATCAAAGGCACAATCCACAACCACTGCCAACCAAAACAACCACCCACAACCACCCAACAACAACTAGCAAGCCAAGAACAACCACCCACAACCACTGCTAAAAATCCAAATTAGCCAAAAACCACCACACAAATCAACCATCAACCATCAACATAGAGACGGAGAAACCCAGCCACCATTCATCAACCATCAACAAACCCCATTCATTAACCATCAACAAAATCAAAACCCATTCATCAAAATAAAAATAGAACCCATCAACATAAAACCCAGTCACGGCAACAACGCCGTTTTGTCAATCACGGCGACAAAATCAAAACCCAGCACCGGCGATCATGGGTCTTGGTGTTTGAGACGGAGAAAGATTGAGAGACAGAGTAGAGGAAAAATGAGATAGCAGAGAGATAGGGGCGGAGAACGAAGAGATCAATCAGCATTGTCGGCGCTGGGCAGGGGCTTAGGTCGGCGACAAGTGGAGGAATTGAAGCTTGCAACGAGAAGAAATGAAGAGTGTGAGGACCGACTGAGGGGAGAGAGGAGCAACGGGTAGAAATGGGAAAGGAGGAGAAAGAAAAAAAATTTTAAAATATTCTAACCATCAATGTGAACACAAAATAAAATAAATTTTTTTTTTTTTAACCTTTGAGCTATAGTGCATAGCTATCTTTAGCTGTGCACTGTAGCTGAGAAGCCAAATTTTTTTGCTATAGCTCCACTGCTGCAGCTCCACTTTTGTGATTGGTGATGCTAAAAATAGCAATCTAGCTATTTAGCACCACTGCTGTGAGAGGCTAACATCTGTGATTTGTACAACATCCATAAGTCAAGACATGCAAAAATTCAAACATTCATTGATTAAATGGAGGAAGAATATCCCTTCATAGTTTTGTTTGGATTGATAGGCTTGAGAATATTCTTATGAAAATGAAGAATGTTCTTAAGCCAAACCTTCAAAATTTTAAAAAATATACTTTTTGATCTTGATTTTTATGTTTTTTTGTTTTTAACAGTAGAAGTACAGTGGTGGATAATAGAAGCCTAATAGAGTGAATCTCAAGTGGGCAAAGTACCAACTTTTAAATCACATGTAAGCATCTTAAAATTCAACCAAACCATGTGTAGGTTAATTATAATTTGCCCTTAAATATTTGATACTTTTACAGTCTTTTACTATTGAAACATGGCATGGATTGATTGGTTTTTAAGATTTCCTTAATTCAGCCAAACCACGTGTAGGTTGCCCTTAAATATTTGATACTTTTACAGTCTTTTACTGTTGAAACATGGCATGGATTGATTGGTTTTCAAGATTTCCTTTAGATTGGTTATGTGCTAAGAGCATCCACACCAGCTTGTGTAAACATATCATCTATTTTACACGGAAAAAGCTACTTTTTCTATTTTACACATTTATTTTTATAAAACACCCACATCAGTTCATCTATTATACACTATATTTTATATAAATAATATTTTTATATTCTTTTTTTAATATTATTTTACCTACCCGTTTCTTTTCCAATACCTCCTTTTCTTTCTTCTTTCTTTCTTTTTCCTTATCTCTGTCGTTTCCTCTTTCTTTTCTTCCTCTTCTTTCTTCTTCTTTCTCTCATGGTCAAAACCCAGAAGCACCAGAGCAAGAACTCCATCAACACCACAGCCATCACAAGCACCACAACGCCTCTCCAATCCACCGATCTCCATCTCTATACCCATTTCTGAATCAACTCTCCCTCTCGGTCTAATCCACACCATCTCGGTCACAAGCACCGATCTACAGCTCCGATCAGGTAAGCACCGATCTCCACAACTCCGATCCACAAGCACCGATCTCCCTAGCTCCGATCCATAAGCACCGATCAGATCCGACCAATACCCACGAGCTCCAATCAAGCGAGACCCACGAGCTCCGATCAAGCAAGACCCACGAGCTCCGATTGTTCCAGTCAAGCACCGATCGTTCCGATAAGCACCGATCTCTCTTTGTTAATTGTCCGTTTGGGTTTGTTTGTGTGTGGGTGTGTTTGTGTATCTAAGTGTTTTTTTTTTTTTTTTTGATCAAGTGTATCTCTGTGTAGATTTGTTTGTGTAGATGTGTTTGGGTTAATTTTCAGTTGATTTTGGGTTAATTTTCAGTTGATACTGGGTTGATTTTGGTTAATTTTCAGTAGATGTGTTTGGGTTAATTTTCAGTTGATTCTGGCGCGCTGGGTTGTTGTAATGGTTGGGGAAGAGAAATAGTTTGATAGAGGAGAGAGAAAATAAAATAAAAAAATCGTTTACACGATGAACAGTAACCATGTATATATTCACGGTTACTGTTCATTTACACAGCCGGGTGTATATTTTGCACAATTTTACACCCACTGATGTGGGTGTTTTTTTGGCCAAAATGTGTAAAAAGGGCTGCTTTATGTATTTTGCAAAACTATCCATGGACTGATGTGGATGCTCTAAAAGTGGTCATGCGTTGATCGGGCTAAGGTTGGGGTCAACTCACTACTCGACTCGAACCTCACCTCTTAGTTGGCGAACTCTCCCACACACTACTGATTGATTGATTAGCTAAAATCGTCTACACCTCACATTCAAGTGGACAGTCGAACATCATACGAGTCCCTAGATCTGACACTTTGATAGATTTGCACATCCAATCTCCAAAGTCAAAAATACACCTCATAAATCCAAATTTGCACATATAATGACAAATCACAAATCATAAATCTAGATTTACACATCATTCTTATCATAAAGTAAAACACAAAAAAAGATAAGAACACAACCGCAAGGACCTAGCAAAACCCAAAAAACCAATAACCCACACCAACCTTCAAATCTGTAGTATTCTCATTGTTTACTTGTATCATGTATGTAATATTTAGTTACAGCACCACCACCAATTGTGCATTCCCTTAATAGAGAACTATAGGTTCCATCACAACTGCACTTGGATATGAGTTCATGGAATTTCCATATGGTTCTAATAATCACAAGAACAAAGTGTGGCTCCAAACTTGGTTGGATCCTTTTTTTTTTTTCTTTTTTCTTTTTTTGAGATGGAACTTGGTTGGATCCTTGGGCTGCAACCCACAATAGGAAGATGACGTGTATTTGTCATGTGCAACGCACGTGACTTACTAAACCACACTTAAAGTAATTGTGCACAATCATTTTAAGTGAGTCATGTGCATCACACATGATTAGGACACTCATCATCCTATTGTAGATTGAAGCCTAAGGCTTCAACCAAGTTTGTAGTTAATCTATTAACGGGTTATGATCCTTGGAGAGCTAGTTGGAGGTCGTTTTGGTCGTGTTAAAGAGAGATCAAGCTGCGGAACTCAAATATACACATCCCAGCAACGCATAATCATTAGCAAAAAAATTGAGGCATTTACAATGTGGAAGCAATGCATACATATTCAGTGTACCAATCATATGATGTTGTGCCGTATGTAGATTCTATAGTTATACTCTACAAAGATGATACTTGGATTTATGCCTCTAACATGAGCATGTAAGGATCTTGACCTCCACTGAACTTCATTAACACGCTTCCAGAACTACTACAGACTCTAATTTGTCAAAATCTGGAGGAATTATTTCGAACCCCGAGCTGTAGAGCATTAAAGTCTTGAACATCCACAGCTACATCATCTTTCTCTAGATCATCGGGTCACAAGCCAACCTGGTTTTATTAGAATATCTTGCTTGAAGTTGCGACCTGTGACAGAAGTCGACTCACCCTGACGACGAAAACACTGCACAAGAAAGGATGTAGTTCTTATCATCAATCAAACAAGGATGCACACACTTAACCCTTGAATATTAGAAGACTTATACTGGATGGTCAACTTCTATGAAATTCTAGATTAATGAAGTATGAACTGGTTTACTTATTTCTTTTCTTTTCTGTTTTTTTCCTGGTTTACTCAATTGTCCATGTATGATGTATGTAAAGAGTACTTTGATCAAAAGCCATGAAGACAATGGATGGGGAAAATATTTGATCCCTACAACTAGTAAGTAGTAACTACTAGGATCTAAAGGGACGAAGTGCATTCCTTTCCCTGTGCCCCATCAGCAACCAAATGTTTTGGGAAATAAAGAATTTCTGCAGTGAAATCCTGAAATTCAATGCCCCATACTATTCCAGAAATTCATCCTCATTGAAATATACAAGGTCAATATCACCAACCTTGTAACAGACGATGGTATCATCAGGATACATTGCAAACAGTTTAGTTCCAAGTCGGGCATGACAGGAATCACAAAGGCTCTCATCATTGATCTGGACATGTCTTGATCTTTCCTCCAATCGTGCTAACCTCGCATCAACGTCTACAGCACGGGACATATTACGCACAATCTGAAATTTTCATTTAGGCACAGATCAAATTAAATACTTTACAACAGGCCTAATTTTGTTTTATTAGTAAGTTTACACACCCAATTGGTTTTGAACCCATGACCTTACTGTCCACCCTTTCTTGAGGGGGAGGAAGTGTGTGCTACAGTAAGTCTGATTTCAAAGAACGTGACTCTAACCTGTCCCTCTGATTCGGTAAAACATGTGGGAGCAATTGTCAAACTAAAAAACCAGGGCAGCCATGAACAACATTACTGGTTTTTTAATATTTTGGGTTTGGTAAGTTCTGTAAAATATGGAATTGGTTCTAGTTTGCTGCTTTGCTTCAAAATCAGTTTGCACATGTTTCCATGAAAACCTAAAATGCAATTAACATATAGTTCAGCAAACTGAATATGGAGCACAAATACTTTGATCAGGTTTTTATTGATTTAAAACCAGTTTGGATCTTCTCCACAACTTTAAAAATAAAAAAAGAACCAATTTGACCAAATTTTTAAATCTGACAAACACCCCCTAATGTATAGCAAATGGAGCTGTCAGCCTGTGAACAACAGGAACAAGCACAAGTGTGCACACACACACACAGATGATTGTAAAGGTAGATCATAAACTATGTTGACTTCAGTTATACTAATACCATGGCTTTATAGTAGGTCATCTTGCTCCCATATTAATTTGATCTACTGCAAGGACAGTGGTTTGAGGAACCCAAATAGATCTGGCTTAATGTCACCCATACTGCAATGTAATTCAATGAAGGCCTAAAGCAATGAAGGGGTTTAAAGGGATATAGAATAGGTGAAAAGAACCTTTATCATTTCATATTGTTACCTAAGGAAGCAACAAGGCAAATCAATGATTGGTTAATGTAACTATGATTAGGAGAGAAAATCCACCAAGTGGGTTTCGGACCATATAACCTCACCCTTCACCCACACTTGAGAGAGGAAGAGTTGTTATTTGAGCCAGGGCTCATTAGCAATGTTCAGAGACCAACTAAAAGATAAACCATGCTGTTACATTTATGGAGGAACCACAATAAAGCTTAAAGATCAACTAATGCAACTATGATATGGAAAAGAACAAGACTGAATATTCAAAAAGGTCAGAGACATTTGTTACTGTAGTTCATGATCCTATTGTCTCATCACAAGAAATCTCAAATTCAAAATAAATTTACCTGCCCTTGACGATGATGATGAAGGCGAGCTCTAAACATTCTCAATATTGTCTTAGAGGCTAGTTGGAGGGGCATATCTGGAGACAATTTCTGCCATATAGGAAGCAACTTTTTGGTAAGAACATAATAGCTTAAAACTCCCAACCAGACTTCTAAAGCAAACAAACTTCATAATCTGTTTAGAACCCTAGATTTGGCATTGTATTGGACTTTGGATTTGCTATTGGAGGTTCCAATTCCAAATTGTTTAGATGTCTAATAAGTTTGGAGTTGGCATTGAATTCCAATTCCACACAAAAAGTAAAAGTTTGGAATCCACGACAGTGTATCATGCGACAATCACTGGACATCAAATTCAAATTGTGTGTATGCCTGTATGGATTCCAATTTCTTAACTATGTATGCAACACTAAACTTTAGATGGCCTTATGCATTTATTCCTTTAATAGTTTACACGTAAGTTTAAAATGTTACATAATTCCATAGCCCTATAGTTGGCCGACAAACAATTCAACCAACAGTTGATAAAACCAATTAAAAAATGAAAATTAGCTATGTCAGACTATCAATAAAAATAAAAACTAAAATCACAATAGGGCCACATAAGTTAATCTAGAGAATAATAACCATGCAATTCTCCCATTCTTATTTGAGCTTTCCCATCAATTTAGAATATAGGAATCTAACCTTCAGACTCTAGTACAAAAATTCCACGACTTTGCATGCTGAGCCCATTTTCAACCCTAATTTTTTCTCTCTTTAGCATGAGCCCTAAACATTTTTAAAACCACATCTTCTTCTTCTTCTTCTTTTTTTTTTTGATAAGTAAAACCACATCTTCTTGTTAAAACTGACCACCACAGTGTTCAAAGCCTCCCAAAGTCCTTTAACTCCCTTTTGTTCATAAAGCAAATCTGGCTATGATGGCATATTTTTTACTCAGTTTATTAATGAATAGAAACCCGCTTCCTCACCAGGCTCTTATAAGAGAAGGAAGTGCTATTTGGTCTAGAGCTCATTAACCCCAGAACCCATACCATCTTAATAATAAAAAGCCTGAATATTTACCGAGTTTGAATAAAACAAGCATAGACACCATCATCAATTCATGCTATGAGGGTTCCATCTCTACCTTGTATAATGTAATGAACTAAAATCTATGGAGGGGAAAAAAAGACATCATGGATTTTTCATCCATTGGCTGGGGAAAAGAGTGGGGGGAGGGGGAGGGTGGGGAGGTGGTTTATAATTAAAGGGTGTGGCCTTACTAAAGAAAGCAATGTGTAACATGCAATAGGAGAAAACTTCTGGTCGACTAGAACCTATCTTTGTTATGAAACAGGATCTTGAAATACTCTACAAGAATGAGGGGCAAGATAGTTTTATCCAACTCCAGAACTCTTCTACATTAGTAGTGGTAGTAAAAACGGACGGGTCAATTAAGGAGATTACAGAGAATAAGACTCCAAATATAAAAAATGATGGAAAAGAATACATGTGGTCACTAGAATAAAATGATGGAAATATTATTCCAAAAAAAAAAAAGAATAAAATGATGGAAATGAATTTTTTTTGATAAGTAATAAGAATAGTATTAATCAAGAAGAAAGAACGATTAAAGTAAGTACAAGGTGTTCATGATGGTGAACACAAGAAAAAGCAACAAACAACAACAAAGATTAAAAAAAGCAGCTTAGGGGATAATACTAAGAGAAGAAAGAAACTCAATGATGGAAGAACAAGTCGAAGAGCCCCAGCACCTAGTCCAATCAAACAGAGTACTCTGGCATAGAGCTTGTAACTGAACAATCGATTTCTCTTTAGCCTCAAAAGAGCGCCAATTTCTTTCCATCCAAACAACCCACATCAAACAACCAGGAACCATATTCCAAATGTCCGAAGAAAATTTCCCCAGCCAAAAACTCCAACAAGACACCAAACAATCCACAGAACCTGGCATGACCCATTGGATCCCAAATACTTGTAACATTCGTACCCACAACGAGTGAGCTACAGGACAGTGTAGGAGAAGATGATCCATAGTTTCCTCATTACAGTAACACATACAACACCATTCACCAACCCAAAAAATTTGGGACTAAGACTTGATTGTTGTTGTAGATAAAAAATCAATGTTTGAAGTAAGAGGTATTAGTTAGTGCCCAGTCACCTATAATATAGTTCTCATATTCCGAAACAAGTTATGGACGAAAACAATGGATTTGTACTACTCTGTGACAAGTTTTTATAAATGATTACACTCTCCAATCTTTCTCAATATGTAAAACCAGATGTGAGAATTTTTTATTTTTATTTTTATTGGTAAGTTACACACACCCCAATGGGTCTTGAACCAAAGACCTCACCCTCCAACCAATTACTATGGGAGAAGGAAGTGCCAATTGGGCTATAGCTCGTTGGCAAAACCAGAGTATAAGCTTTAAAGTCTGTAGAAAGCAAAACAATTCTTAAAGCAAGAAGTGAATAATGGACAAACAGGTCATGTATGCTTGTGACTGAAGGGGGATGTAATACCTCCAAAACTTGCAAAGGATCCAATGATTCTCCATGATTGTGTAGAAGGCGAACAGCAGCCTTAAACATTGGCTCCTTACCGTCTTGTGGATCCAAATACATATCAAGTAACCTGAGTCATCATAAACAAAGAAAGGAGACAAAGTGCCTTAACAAAATGCTACACACTTGTTTTATATACACAAATAAAAAATTTAGGGAGAAGAGAAAAAAAACCCACTGCATATAGGCATCTGGTCTGCCAATCTCTGCACAATACTGTTCAGCTGCTTCACTATCTTCCAGTTTCCTGAAAGACAAGTGTGCATTAATCACATATATCCAGCAATTCACTTCTCATTGACAACTTTTAAGATAACATGAAACTCACAAGCTGGCACGTGCTCCTAAACCATGAATGTTTAGGGCTTAAATTCCTTTATATTTTCAAAATTCCACAAACTATACCCAACAAAGAATTTATCTAAACTAATGCTAATTCAAACCACATGTCTCTCTCTTTTTTTTTAATTAGTAAGTTATACACACACCAAGTGGGTCTTCCAGCCACAGCCACAGCCACAACCACAAGCAGATCCTCTGCCTATTCTTGGACAAGAGGTACCATTTGAGCATGGACTGGGCATGTTAGGAGACTGCTAGATGTTATCTCATGATATACACAATTAAGAACGAAAGAACAAAATTCTTCAGCAGATTTACGCAATATATATACATATAGAACAGAAACACAGTCGCGTCGAATTTAAGTCTGAGGTAAAATGCTTAGAAAGCTATCCGCATTCACACAAAAAATATTGTAATGGTTTTCTATCCCACATCCTCAAAAATCCCACCACTATTACGACCTGATCAAAGTGACATTAGCTACAATTCTTGAGAAATAAAATTTAGAAGTTCCAACGCTTTTTTTGTTTTTTTTTTCCCCCTCTGTAATGCATCTTGCAAGAACAAGGAAATTGACTGACTATACATCCAGTGCCAAGAGCCTTGTAGCTCAGTATCATAGTAAGCTCTCCTTTATTGGGAGAACCAAAATTTGAATCCCCTCTCCTGAGTTGTAACTATCAAATTATCAAAAAACAATACACCCAGCCATGGAAGCTAGACCACCAGCCAAACAAGCAGAGGTTTCTCCTGATGTCTCCAATCTTAGTAGAACTTTAAGGCATTGGTTAAGGTTTTAGAGAAAAAGATGGGAGGAAGAGATTTGAGATACCATGCACACCAACATGAGGCAGTTCATATGGGACAACATCTAAAGGTCAATGATCAACATGTCAATTCCACATACCAGATAGAGAAAACAAACGTGATAAACTATCACTAATCCCAAAAGCTTGAGGTGAAAGAAAATTGTGAATTTAATCACTTAACTATTATTCTAACACTACACCCCACATATAGGCCCATACTCCCCATTAATAAAGAGGGGCCCAATAAATGGAAGTTTTAATTTTTTAAATGGGAGGAAGAGTGAAGACGACAAAGTTCAAACTTAGGACCACTTGCTCTGAAACTATGAAAAACAATTTTTTTTATACAGGTAAATAAAATTTCATTAAAAACTTTCACTGATCCCGAAAGCTTAAATTGATAGGAAAAGGTATAATCACTTATAAACATTATTTGAGAAAAAATGCATAAGACCCATGTAAAACAACTTTTCTCCTATCCTTCTGTAAATGACGGCAAATTTTTTTCCCCCTGAAGTAATTAAAAAACATCTGCAATATAAAAAATCCAACAAGACTAAGAATGTAGTACAAGAGAAGCCACTAACTGCTATAATCCAATTAATGAGTTATCTCAGAAGTAATAGCTTCAGCTTAATTACATAATGCTTAGTACCCTAAAACTTATCTCCTGCCATTGGCTCCATATAAGACACAACAGGATAAATTCTTTTATTGAAATCTTCTGAGTGCAGGACACAAGTATTGTGCCCTCAGGTGTCTTACACGCAAATTTTCATATACGAGAAGTGCCTTTTAAAAAAAATCTAAAACAAAATTGAAATGGAAAAGAAAAAAGTCTGTAGTTAAAATTTGAAACTTACAATGCCAAAATTTGGAGCACTAATGCCTCTTGACCCAGTTTTCTGTAAAGAATTGCCTGTCAAAGTCAGGAATAATATTTAGCAATAAGCAAAGACCATTTACCATTTGGCACTAAAAAAGTATCAATGCCATTCATGCCTGACCTAACAACAGTTTGAAAGAAATGATGCAAATCATTAGGCAGTAAACGATCTCAATAGTACATAATCAGAAGATTCAGCCAAGTCAATAGGCAGAACCAACAACAAAGTAATTATAAGAGTTCCAATGGACCTTTTCCAACCATAACTCCGATCCTTCAATCAAGTCAAGAACTTCCTCTGGATCATACAAGTCTGAAGACGACAAAAATATCTGCAGTCTTTCTCGAAGAGGACTTTCAAAGATCGAGTTCATTCTATTATCAGAAATTACTGTCTCATCTACCCTTCCAATGTCACTGTTTTGATAAGTATTTTCAGCTTCAAAGGCTTCAATTGCTGATTTGGCAAGTGATAGAGCATATAATGTATGGAATTGAGTATCATCACAGTCCTGATCTTCAATCAACCACTGGAGGTACCTGCGAAATTAAAAGAGGTGAAAACAAATTCACGCTCTGAAAGGCACATAAAATAAGAAAGAAGCTTCAGAAGCATAGGGGGAAAAAGGGGTTGAGAAAAACATGAGGAACAAAATTTTGTAACAAGAATAAAAGATACCACATAATTGTTTTATGAAAGACCCGTATGATATATAGCTTTGAAATAATCTCACGGATGAGAAAAATAGACTCATAGAAGAGCAAACTGTACCGTTAGTTATATGAATCCTTTATCTCTTATTGTTATAGATAGTCAAACAACACTGCCTGAACGGTAACAAATTTATGCCAAGGACACTTCAGTTCTTAAAGACTATAGTTGTATGACTTATAATTTTAGGTCATACAACTATAGTCTTCAATAATTTAATGTATAGTTCAAGAAAAAGATGTCTTATACCCTTTCTACAACCTTAAAAATATACACCTTTTAAATTGAATTTGACACGAATTTAAGCTGTATCAAGGAATATCCTAGGAGTTCCCATATATATAATAATTAAAAAAAAAAAAAAAAAAAGAGAGGAATATCCTAGGAGTATCGGATATATTTTCTTTTTCTTTTTTGTCATTCAATATATGTTACACACAGATAAGGCTCCCTCTTTTTTCTTTTTCTTTTTCTTTTTCTTTTTTCTTTTTTTCTTTTTAAAATGAAATTTTATTAAAAAGAAAAAGAAAAAGGGAAGGTCAAGTACGAAGATGTTAATCAATCCCTTTCCAAATACAATCACAAAGACAAAGAATTGAGGCTACCTCATCAAAGTAACCTGCTACATGCTCATGATAGATGAGAAGGGCAATTTGAAGCAGTACTATTTTCTGACTTTCCCTTCATATATCATTTAAGAAGGCATACAACAAATTCTGGACCAGCATATTGGTGCTCTGACACCAGTCCCAGAGTCTATGGATCTTCACAATTCATATAATTTAGCTGCTCTCTTAAGTAGGCTGGATATCATAGCCCCATATCCAACCTACAAGTTTCTTAATGAAAAACACAGCCACAAAAAAAATGGCCTTTTATATTGAAAAATTGAACAACAGTTTTGACAGCAAGGTTTCCCCCCTCCCCTTTTTTTGGATAACGAGTGTAGAAATCCAGACTTGGCCAAGGGCTACCCAACAAGCTTCATTTTTATTTTCTTTACAGTTTTTTTTTTTTTTTATCAGTCTTTACAGTTATTGTTTCTTTATCAAAAATCAAAATCAAAGTAACAAAATAGAAATTGTAAACAATATTAACAAGCATCATTGCATGTTTACAGCAATGGCTAAAGCTTATGGATCTGTAATCGGGCAAATAATAACACAAAAAAAAGGAACAGAAGTAATTAACTTTTTACCAACATAATTCTTATTTTACAAGTATAAATATGATCTATTAGCTTTAGTTCCAAGTGGGAGCTTTGTGGTCTATCTATCATCGTTTTAAAAAGCTAAAAAAGTGAACGAATCAAAATGAGAGAAATCCCAAGCAGGTGGAAGATGAGAGGTTGAGCACCCTTTGATATAAATAACTTCATACAATTATACTGCTGCAAAGCTGGGGTGCAGTGTATGTGATGAACATACCTTTGAAAAATTTCTACCTTTCTTGGATCAATTGCTGAAATAACTTCATCTGTGATAAGTAATGAAATAATATATTAGACCGGTTACAACAAAAACAAAAAGGAAAGGAAAAAATTTACAGAGGCCTGCAGCTAGCAAAATTTAATGAACTCTTTTTCCTTTTTTTCTTTTTGACATGATGATATCTGTATTAATAATTGAAGTGTAAAACAATCTAGGATGACAATTTAAGCATACAGGCTATATACTCAACTGCTGCTAAAAATTTTAAAAATAAAATTAATCCAAGAAGTGACACAAATCAAAGGGTCGACACTCATCTTGCTACAGCCAAGAAAATAAAGAGATGAAAATGCAACCTTAATCTTATTGAGTTTTGATAAGATATTGAACTATCTTATCAAGTTCCCTATATTTAGTTTGGTGGGTCGCTTGTATAAAAATATTAGCAAAAGTATTGGCCAACAGACTTAAGATGATGTTAGGGAAGTTAGTATCTAAATATCAGAATACTTTTGTCCAAGGACGACAGATCTTAGATAGCTAATGAGTGCCTAGACAATAAATTAAGGGACAGGATACCTGGAGTGTTACTCAAATTGGATATAGAGAAGGCTTATGATCATGCGAAATGGAGTTGCTTATTGTGGCTATTAGAACGAAATGTTTGAGCAGTTGTTGCTGCATTGCACTATTGCTAGGGAGCTGTGGTCTTTTGCATTTATGGCTTTTGGGGTACTTTCGGTGATGCCAGGCCAGGTCATTGATTTGTTAACCATCTAGAGAGGGGCGTTTAGAAGTCATCGTAATAGGGTTGTGAGGTAAGTTACACCACATTGCATTATGTGGACCATATGGAGAAAGAGGAAACATCGGATCTTTGAGAACAAAGAGAAATCCATGCAAGATATTAAAAATAGCTTTTTGAGATCTTTGTTCGAATATTGTACTTCAATTGGGGGGGTGTCTTGTAGTTCTATTGTTGATTGTTTGGACTTCATGAGTGTCTGTTTATAATTCTTTAAGGGCGCTCACATTTGAGCATTTCTTCTTCCTAATAAATTATTCTCCTATCCACCACCCCCCACCAAAAAAAAAAAAAAAAAAAAGGTTCCCTACATTTAAAAAATAATTATATATTGGTACAAAGTGATGCTTACAAAAATTTTCACTAAAGGATTTATAAAAAGAAACAAAGAGGAAAACCAGTGCGATGTGAAATAAATTTCCAAACATTGCAAAACACAAAATAGGATGGCATGAACCACCTGTGATATCTACATGAGAAAACACAAAATTATTGGCTAAAAGCCCATAGCAGGAGAAAGAAAGATTGGCACCCATTTGAATCAATATACACATGCATACATTCATACGTGTGTGCGTGTGTAATAAATATATAACATCAGAACCAAAGTTCATCATGACATGACCATTCTTATAGGCATGGGGCCCACCTGGGGAAAGTTGATTGGCTCTTTTTTCTGATGTTAAAACTTGAACAGCAAGCACCTGGTTGATATCAGCAACCTAAAAAGAGACATCAGGAAGATCCTGATTAGCCATTGAGTACATCAAGCACATTCATTATTAGGCTTTCTTCAAAGATCACCAAACTTGTATAAGAAATGCGCATACCCATCCAAGATGTTGTAGAACCAAATCTTGATCAGAAGATTCCTCAAGAATCTTTGATGCCTCAACTGCAGCAATCTCCTTACTGGAGATACCATTATTACTGGTATCCTGTATGTCATTCTCCAGAGTGGGGTCTTTCCAGAGACCAGTTGAATAATTCCTTGCCAAAATGCGCCAAATAGCAAGAGCTTTTGAGCTAATCCCTTTACTTGCATAGAGGAAGGCAAGCGTCCGTTGGTGGCCAGAGTCATCTAATAAAGTTTCCAACTCCTCCTGCACCGTCCATGCAAGTTGACCGGTCATCCTTCAAGCAAGCTCCAGACAACGGACTCTGTTTTTCAATGCATTGGAATACTAAGATTCCAGTGTACCACCAACCTCACATATTGCATTGTCTTGAGGTCTATAAAATAACTTGATCCAGACCCAACAACTAAACAAAAATGCAATGTTTCCAAATCCATAACAATTTTAGACGGATCTGATGGTCAACCCTTCCAGTTCAAAACCCTACTGTTTTTGAAGAAAGCCCCCCCCCCCCTAATTTCTCTCTCTCTATCTCTCATAATTGTTTGTTTTTAGAACATTAGCATGAACACAGGTTCGAATTCAGGCCACAGTGACCAAGCTGATGAGACCACTGTATAGTTGTCTGATAACAGAATGTCAGTTGACTTAATCTAATTGTTTTGTGTTCTCATTCTTAATCAAATCTTATTAAAAACTTCATTTCGTTTGTTTGATTTACAATATACATCTTAATGGAAAAGCCAGGCATAGCTTGATTAGTGGTTGAAATCTGAAACGGTGTAAGAAAAGCATGGATCTAGAGTGACAAAATTAGTTTTTGTTTGTGATCTTACTGTTCGTTCAGTCACTTCTTCCTAGGATTCTCTTAAGATCTAATAAATGTGAATTTTCTGATTTTACTTTCCTTTTGTTTCTCCTAGAAAAGGTTACCAGAATAACAGAGAACCATTTTTCTTGACAAGTAATTTCAGAGAACTTTTCTCATCCATTTTCCTCAAAATTCTATTTTATTAGAAACCAAAATTCAATGTTTCCAACTTCTTAATGCTCAGGTTTTCTAGTTCTTCTTTGGCTCCCCTCAACAATTATTTACACATGAAGAAATCAGTTTTTTTTTTTTTTTTTGAAAGGGGGGGGGGGGATGCGGTTCTGTAAGTAACACAAACCGAGTCCATATCATAAGTCCCCTATTAGTCTGGACAAATAATGAATATATTAACTTAAGAAAGCAAAGGATATAGAAAATGTATGTATGTGTGTGTGCTCAGACAGGCCTGTGTGTGTCATATGTATATATTGGTACATACCACGATACAACTGTTTTCTGAAGATGCCAGCTTTTCCATGTCATTAATACGATTTAAAGCTCTATAAAGGTACATTAATAGTGTGTCAACTCCCTCTCTCACTGGCAATGTTAACTCTTTCTCCCGACAAACTTCCAAGTACCTATAGTAAGAGCAATAGAGTTAAACAATGACACCACTACTCAGATCACATGCCACAAAAAAAAAAAAAACATTAAAAAAAGTATTAAAACAGTCTGATGAGGGAAAAAAATGTGGATCATTCTTATCTAGAATGCTAGCACAATTTAAATTGAAAACTAGATAATCCAATACCTGATCCTGCACCACCCTCCCCCGTTTACTTTACCCCATGGCACTGCAGTGGTTAGGGAGAGAGGCATGCTGCAGCAATTACACAAGAAAAAAAAGAAAAGACACACCAAGTCAAGAAATGTAAGCACCTGATAATGTTCTTGATTGCTGACTCCAATAAATCAGCTCTACTTGGTGGATTCAAAAGAAAATCATCATCTATTAAAGTTTCTACACCAGCTTTTCTCAGGAAGGTAGCTCTTTGGATAGCCATCAACCCATCATCTACAACATCTTCAACAGGTTTAGGGGGTGGATGCAAACCCCAATATCGGTTTCTAGGAACCTGAAAGTATGGTATCATCAATTATTAGGCAGATATTGTATTTTTTTATTTTACATTTTTGGTTTTTTTGAGTGAGTTCATAGTTAGAATAATCAATGGTATGAGGTAGAAGCAATCTTTGACAACAGAGTACATACAAGTAGAACAAACATAGACATTAGAAAAGATGTATACCAGCAGTGACCAGCGATTTGGATCTCGCATTATAAATGGAAATACTTCAGAAGGCTGCATTGTCTCTGACTGCAAGAAGTGATTTACTGCTTCCTCAAAATGCAGGTCAAACAGCAATAGAAACCCCACTTGAGCATGAACAAAGGAGAGCATATCCTTTGACAATTCACCATCACACTCAAGCTCCTCCACCAAGGCAATGGCTTCTTTAAAGTTCTTCTTTCTCAAAACGTCTTTGATTTGTTCTTCAGAAGGTAATTTACGATAGCAAATAACCTAGTAACCATTTAAACATGAAACAGGAGAATTTATCAAGACCCCTCGAGAACAGAATTAAAAAAAGCTATTGGTTAAGGCATAATGTGAACATCTAAATACAATACAACTTGTACCCTTTACATAACAAAATAGACCATCAATTGTAAAAAATGGGTGAAGCCCCATCAAGCTCGTTTTACCTACCTTGTTGGGTGTTGCAACAGCAACAAGTTTCCCACTCCCAACTTCCTCATCAGCAACAATGCAAGCTCCAACTCCTTCCCCGCCAAAACTTATCGATTGAATACAACTACCCGACTTCTTATGATACACCTCCATCTTCCCATCCCTCACAACAACCACATAGGAAGACATCTCCCCAATAGAATCCGGTCCGCCACGCCTGAACACCAAGCTCCCACCAACTGGCCGGCCGTGTTCATCAACAAGAACACCCACATTGTCCACTAACAACAACACATTCCACTCTTTCCACAACAATTTGAGCCGCGGCGGGGTAGACATATCCGGCAACGTAAATATAATCCCGCTTTGTCCCGTAACGCACGAAAACAAACTATAACCGTTAACCGTACCAACAATTATGGAATCGTCAAGCCACACAAGTGTGATAACCCCATCGATGCATTGAATTTCTTTCAAAACCACAAGAGAACCGTATACGCCATTAACGTCAACGTCGGTTTTGTTCACTCTATTGCCTAAAACGAGCTCTACGAGTATCAATCTTTTACCAATCACAACTGCGAAAACGAAATGACCTAAATTATTAGCTTCACTCCGTTGCTGCTGTTGCTGTTGTTGTTGTTGTTGTTCGGATTCTTTGATTTTCAAACCATTTGATCTGATTCCACCACTCAACCTCTGTAAAAGCCGTTGACTCGTGCTCGCGTACTCCAAAGAAGAAGAAGAAGAAGAAGAAGCTGTGCTGTCGATGAAATCCGTACTCTCGGTTTGATTACCAGTGCTACGAAATCGCCTGGTGATCGCGGAGACTCCTTTGAAGAAAGCGAGCTTCTTGGCGGGCTGTGACAGAAGCGAATCGAGCAAGAACAGAGATCCATCGGAAAGAACGAGAAGCTTTGCGATCTCGGGGAGGACGATAATGCGATCGATCGGAGAACCGTCGACGACCGTAATGGCTTGCAAAAAGGAGGTGGTTTTGGGAGAGGATTGGAGGAGAATTAGGGTTCCGGCGAGAGTTCCGATGTAGATGAGGGTTTGGGAATCGGAAACGGTGGAGATGGCGAGGGATTGGGTCGGGGATTGTGAGTGGGTAGAGAGGTCAAATTGCGTGAGTGGTTCGAGGACGGTTCGAACCCTGGGTTCGGGCTCGGGCTTCGCCATGAGGTCCGTTCGAGTTCGAAAGTCTCAATTTTGAAAAGAAAGAAACAAAAATTGAAATATTGCTGCTCTTTCAGTCAATCTCAGTGCGCTCTCTGTCTCCAACTAACAAGATCCGCTAACTAATGGATTCGGGTATGGGTCGGTTTTTTCCCCCAAAATACTATTCCCTCTCATGGTAGGGAAAAGGTGAGTTTGGGGAATGGAAAACTTTGTTTGAGAAGATAGAAATGTTGTTGCTATAAGTTTACTATTACGTACCTTTATATATATAAATATATATATATATATATTTTTAGGGCATTATGTACCTTTATATTAAATACAAAATTTTCTTTAAATAAAATACTTGTGAAGTAAGGGTAGTTAAGTTATTTGACTAAAACTCCCATTCTCCTCCCCATTTTCTCACTAATTTGTAGAGATTACGAGGCCGTTTGGTATGGAATTTTGAGCAATAATTTTCAGTTTTTAAATAATATTACACGTATTTTCACACACTTTTTCACTTATACGTATTTCCAAAAAATACAAACAACGTTACTAGAACAACGTTACTAAACGAGTCCGTACATTTTGGTGGGTTTAGGTGAAAAACAGAAGGACCCTACCAGATTTCTCTCCCCTTCTTCTCTTAACCATTTTCTCTCTTATTTTCCCCTCACATTTTTCCATTCTCCCCAAAATCATCCCAACCAAACATACCATAAGAGTGAAAATGAACAATTGTTTTGGATATAGTTATAGAATATTATAAATTAATAAATATATATATATTTGTTTTCACCTACACAAAATATTTATAAAGTCGGTCTATGTTCACAAGCTAGGCCAACTCCTCATCCCCATCCAAATTCATGAGCTTGGCTACACCTCCATAAAAAATGACTTTGACTATATATGGATCGATCCAGTTTGGCCAAAACTTCTCTCTAAGATCAAAAACTACAGCTTGCAACTATTTGAGAACCAAATCCCTAACCTTAAGATCTCACAACTACACCCTCTTATTGAACGATCTTGCCATAAGTCGTTCATATTCTTAAAAGTAATAGAGTGCTCTGAGTCAGTTCTCATCAGTAAGTAATAGCTACTTATCATGACAACCCCTCATCCATTTTTATTTTGGGATATGGGACTCCATGAGCACTCTTGAATAATTTACCTCTATCTTAACCAGAGTAGCTAAAGGCGCTCCAGGCGCTTGCCTATGTGCTCAGGAGAGGCGAGGCGGCAGAAAAGCGCCTCAAAGGCATTGAGGCAAGGCGCCTTTCATGAGGCGCTCGCCTTTAGAGCCTAGGCGCTCACCCAGGCATAATTTGTTAGGCGAGAGGCAAGCACCTCAGTAAATTTGGTCACTTTAAAGCCACTAATGGCATGTTTTGTAAATTTAAAGGGGTGCAATGTTGGTTTTAAACTTGTTATCCTTAGTGGGGATGAACTGTCACGCATTAGTTCAAATAAATTAATAAAAAAAATAAGCATAAAACAAAAGATTCAAAAAGAAATTTCGAGAACCACTCTTCTTCAGCAACTTTCAGAGCAAAACATTGGTCTTTCTTCTTCTTCTTCTTCTAGGGTTTGGAAGAGAGGGTCCACTAAGAGTGGACCAATGGCTGCCGGCAGTCAACCAACATCAGGTAATTTTTTCCTATTCTTTTATTATTATTATTATTATTACACTTTTTCACTGCCTCGGTGCCTCCAGCAACTCTTTCCTCTCTATTTCTTCTCTGCTTTTGTTTTTTTTTTCCTTTACTCTTTTCTCTTGGACTCTTTGTCTCCAGTAACTCTCTCCTCTCTACTTTTTCTCTACTTTTTCCCCCCTTTACCCTTCTCTCTTGGACTCTGACTGTCTCCATCAACTCTCTCCCCTCTGCTTTTTTTTCCCTTACCCTTCTCTCTTGGACTCTGACTATCTCCAGCAACTCTTCCTTCTCTATTTTATCTCTGTTTTTTTTTTCCTTTACCCTTCTCTCTCAGACTCTAACTATCTCACAGCAACTCTCCCTTATCTTTCTCTATTTTCTTTTCCTATTTTTTTCCCTTTTCTCAAACTCATTACTTCACTCAATTTCTAGAGCTTAAACCATAGTAAATGATACATAGCTAGCTTAATATAGAATCCTATTAAATGTATTGTATTGGGTTTTATTTTTTTATATGTAGAATGGCTTCAGATAATGGGAAGAGAAAAGATCCGGGATGGAAATATAATTATTTAGCTAATGTTGAAGACAAAAATTCAGTGACTTTTCTCTTTTGTAATAAAGTCACAAAGGGAGGGATACATAGAGTAAAGCAGCATCAAGTGGGGAATTTTAAAAACACTATAGAGTGTTTAAAATGTCCTGATCATGTTAGAGAAGAGCTTGCACATTATATGGCAGAGAAGAAGACTGAGAAGGAGAACTGTGACAAGATGCTTGATTTTGAAGATATAGATAATATGATTGAAATTGAGGATGTAGATGATGATGAGGTAGAGGAAGTAGAAGTTATCCAAAAAGGGAAAAATCATACTCTAATTAGACGTGGCAAAACAGGCGGTTCAGGTCGGGTCAATCGGGTTGCGGGTCAAAGCGGGTCATTTTTAAACGGGTCGCGGGTCGGGGTTGGGTTGACCCGTATTTTTCAAACAAGCTTTTTTTTTTTTTTTTTTTTTCAATTACAAAAACAAATCAATGACAACCTGTTTAGAGAAAATGAATAAAATCAATTAAGGAAATGAATTGCACTTAATGCCACTTGTTAATATCCTTTCAATTCTGACAGTTTTGAGCATGACAAAAATTATTTATAGTCATAAATTCATGATGGAAAAAGTCTTCAATGTTAATAGTTCACTATCAAAATGCATATAATTACAAGTTTACAACTTCAAAAATAGATAGATCTTAAAACAAACAAAACAAGTAAGCCAACAAACCATCTTAATTAGCTTTACTAATGATGCAAAAGTCAATAAAACCAGCTAATTTGAATATCGGCTGTACAATTCATTGTCCTGCACCAGTATATAGAAAAGCCACCAAGTAGTAGCTAGCAAGACCAGCTTAATCAGCTTTAAAAACCACCAAAACAAAATGGGTGTTAGAAGGGGAATCCTGCTAGTAAGCCAGAGTTTGCTTCTACATTCAAACTCTTTTATCAGAGAAGTATTTGCATACTTAGGTCACAGGACACCACTTCACATGAGGACAATACTTCTATACATACTAGTGCCACCAAAGAGAATGCCCATGAATCAAGAAAGAAATAAACATATGTAACCATTATATATGAATCATGACCTATCCTTATCAATAAGTCTAACATCAGTACAAAAAGTTCAGATTCTTGCTCTGTAAAAATTTAAATACATAATTAGTATGGAAAATCAAGATATTTAAAATAAATGTTTGATTTTTTTTTTGTAGAAAGGTAAGTAATTCACACACATGATCGTAAACTTGTAAAAAGTATAATTTAAGTTTGCATCACTAATAATATCATTCCCACAAAAGGAAAAAAAAAAAAAAAAAAAAAAACTATATGTCATGGACCATATCAAGTTATTGGCCTTCTTAAGTGCACATATTCCTGTTGCATTTAAAATAATAGTAAAGTTAGATTACTTAGAAAGATAAACTAAACAAAAAAAGATTTAAAAATAAACATAACATATTAAGTAAAGAAGAATAAGTAAATATTTTATAAGAATTACACCTCAATCTCAATCTACTCAACGTTGGTAGCAGATTCAGCACTACAAATATTCATACTTGCAAATTGTAGCTCAAGTTGGCCAATTTCGTTAGCATCTTCATCTACAATACAATGTTTTAATATAACTTAAGATACCATGAAAGCAAATCAATAAAGAATTAAAATTGTATAATTATGACTCTAAATAAATTAAATTACCTTCAAATCCATATAGCCAACTTTTAGTACACAACGTAACTTCCACATTCTCAGGTAAAAGACGTGATCGATACAGAGTAAGAATTTTTTTTCCAGTGCAAAAACTTGATTAAGAAGCAACAGTGCTTATCAGAATGCTCATGAGATCCCGTGCCATTAAAGAGAGCTCTGGAAACCAATTGTAATTCTCTTTTCACCAAAAGAGAACTTTCGACTTTGAATTTTTCTTCTTGCTAAGTCTAGGCTTTTCTAAATACCAGTCCAACTGAGATTTTTTTTTGTTGGCACCATGACCACTTTCATAATGCTCAAATTCCTAATCATTAAAAAAAATTGCAATGAAAAATAATACCACACAACATTACAATCTTTGTTATTAAAAAAACATAGCACAACATATACCAAACAAAATGCAATTCACTTACATCATCTTCCATATCTTCATCATCATCAGGATCATCCACAACACCGCTAGTATGACTAGAACTCCCAACACAAGATGAAACATTTGTAGTGGCCATAGGCTTGAGGCATTCATATTTTGAAAAAAACTTATACAATGTAGTTTGAACGCTCTCTACCTTCATTTCAGTAATGTGTTCAATTGGCTCTATTTTCTTGAAAGTAAAGTCCACATAATCCAACTTATACCTTGGATAAAGAACAATGGCACAAGCTAGAACCACACTATAACAATCCCAATATTTGTCAAATTTACCTTTCATCTGTTCTGCCATATTACTGATAAATGAATCTTGACTCTCCATTTCTTCAAGTAAGAGCAATTCAATTTGAGACACTCCTTGAAAATATAGATTTGTTGTAGGGTAATTAGTTCCATAAAATAGAGTTGTAATGTCATTGAAAGGTTTCAAAAACCGAGTTATCCTTTCAACTCTATTCCATTCATCCCTTGATGGACAATGCTTGAAATTAGCATCTTCCTCTGCTAAACGGTTCAACATAGAACAATATCTCATAGCACTGTCAATCATGTCATATGTTGCATTCCATCTTGTACACACATCTAAACATAAACCGTTTGTTCTCTTCATACCAACTATCTTGGCACATTCATCAATTCTGCACATTCTACTCTCTGATCCTTTAAGATATTTCATAATTTCTCGAATCTTAATCATCGAGTCATCTATTACTTTCAATACTTCTTGAACAATAAGATTCAATATATGAGCACCACAACGCACATGGAAAAAGATACCATCACATAACAATAAACCCCCCTTCATTAAGCTTTTTCTTTATGAAATCTTGGCAATTATCATTATTATATGCATTATCTAAAGTAATGGAAAATATTTTCTTCTCAATACCCCATTCTTCCAAAAAACTTAAAATTTTCTTCGATAAAAGAGTTCCTGTGTGTGGAGGTGGCATATGACAAAAATTCAAGATGATGCTTTTCAATTCCCAATTCTTATCCACATAATGTGTTGTAAGACAAATATATCCCTCACTTGTAATAGAGGTTCATAAATCCAAAGTCAAACATATTCTACCAGGAATTGATTTCAACTTATTTTAAACGTCATCCTTCTCTTTCTTGTAAAGTTTTAGAACATCAGCTTTTGAAGTATTCCTAGAAATATGTTTAACATCTGAATTTAGATAGCTGAAAACTTTTCTAATGCCCTCATACTCAACAAAGCTAAATGGTAAATTATGTTTAATAATAGCCTTCGCTAACATCTCACGAAACTCTTCTTGAGTTATCTTGTTTTGTAACACCCTACCCTCTTTTTCACCATCTTGTTTTACTTCATTTCGTTTTAAGCATTTGAAAAGATGGCGATGCAAGTTTGATGCTCCATTATGACCATCCGCCAAAAAAATTTTCCCACACCATTGACAAATAGCCTTACTTAACCCTTCTTCATCAATAGACAATTTCACAAATTCAGTCCAAATTGAAGAAGTGTGTTGTTTTTCCTGTTTTTTTTTTTTTTTTTCCCCGAAACTCTTTTTGGTTTCTTAACCTTTGATTTTGAATTAACTCTTAAAGATGGTGAAGGATTAGTAGAAGTATCCATAATTACAGCATCATCATCACTTTCCAAATTTATAGCCGAAGAAGCCGCTGTACTCTAATTCTCAAAGCAAAATATATAATTAAAATTTTAGTCTATTTAAAACATCTAAAGAAACTGTGAACATAAGACATTCATCCAAATGACAATGAGTCAATGACATTTTCAATTTTTTTAACAATCAAACACACAAACAATTAAATATAATGTTAGCAGAGCAGTATATTATATTACTATTGCTAAATCATAATATTAAAAGATCAATCCAAAAACTAAAAACATTTAGGGATTTAAGAGAATGATGAAAATGATTTAACTTACCTTCACCCTAGTTGGTGATTGTGGTTATGCTCCTCTTAAATGGGTCAGCAGGTGGCGAGATCTAGGCTGTGTGGCTTGTGGGTGGTGAGAGACAGAGAAGTGAGAAAGCAGAGCAGTGGAGCATGGAGCATATATGCCGAGAAAGAGAAAGATTGGTCTGAAGATTTAAGGACTGGAAGAACTAAGAAGAGAAGATAAAAGAAAAGAGTAGAGGCACAGTCGCACAGAAAGAAAATAGTAGAGGCGGAGAAAAGCTGAAAGGATAGAGGCGCAAGCTTTGTGAGAAACTGAAAAAGTGTGAAAGTATGAAAAGAATGGCAAAGGCGCAAGAGTAGAGGAACTGAGGAAGCTTTGGCCTTTGTGGTTTGTCACGTTTCACGTTTGTGCCTTTAGACTACAGCTAGTCAGCTAGTCAAATTGAATGAGATTTTTTTTTTTAATGGTTGTCTTGTCTTGTCTCATACTCTCATGTTTGTGAAGCTCTTATTGGTTGTGAAGCTCAAATAGTCAAATTGAAATTGAAGCTCTTAGTGATTGTCTTGTCTTGTGTTGTTGTCTCGTGTGAATATTTATAATCTATTGACTATTGGTTATGGTGTTTTGTGCTTTATGCACCTAGTATCAGGACATAGTTTAAATATTTTTTTAGCTAATTTTTTTTAACGGGTCAGGTAACGGGTTATCCGGGTCGGGTAGAGTTGACCCGCAAAAAATCAGGTCGGGTCACGGGTCAACCCGTTTTTGCTTCGGTTCAAAAAATTCGGGTTCGGGTCAGGTATTTTTCGGGTCGGGTCGTTTCCTAAATTCTGATTCGTTTTGCCATGTCTAACTCTAATAGGAGAGGGGTTGGCAGTAGCACCCGAATGAAAACTGCAAATTAATGTCAAAGACTAAAAAATTGAAAGGTCCCATGGATTCTTTTGTGACATTAAAGCCAAAAAAAGTGGTTGAGCTTAGGAAACATGGTAAGATGAAGCAAACTAACATTTATGATAAATTTGACAAAGAGAAAAGAGCACAAACTTGTCAGTATATTGGCCGGCTATTTTATATAGGCGGTATACCATTCAATGTTGCGCGCTTAGATGAATTTAAATGGACAATTGAAGCTATTGGGCAGTATAGTCCAAATATGAAGCCTCCTAGTTACCATGAGTTAATAGTTTTAATTCTCAAAAAGGAGGTGGCTTACACAAATGAGTTATTGAGTGGTCACAAGGAATTTTGGAAAAAACATGGTTGTTCTATTATGACTGATGAGTGGACTTGTAGAACCAATAGGACCTTGATGAACTTTTTGGTGAATTGCCCATCTGGAACCATGTTTGTGAAGTAAATTGATGCATCATCTTTTATGAAAACTGGGGAAAAAACTTTCGAATTACTTGATGCATTTGTAGATCAGATTGGGGAGGCTAATGTAGTCCAAGTAGTATCAGATAATGGATTTAATTATGTGTTGGTGGGGAAGTTGTTGGAAGCAAAATGGCCAAATTGTATTGGACTCCATGTGCTGCACATTGCATTGACCTTATATTGAAGGACATTGGAAAAATTCCTAGAATTGCAAAAACTTTGGAAAGAGCCATTCAATTAATTGGATATATCTACAACCATGGGGGTGTGTTAAATATGATGAGAGAATACACAAAGCAAAGAGAGCTAGTTAGGGTTGGGAAAACTAGGTTTTGCACTTCACATCTTACAATAAAATCCATTTATAAGTAAAAGCATAACCTAAGGGTCATGATTACTTCTGAGGAGTGGGTTCGTAGTAGATGGGTAGAGGAAGCAAATGCTAGATGAGTAGTAGAAGCAATTTTGATGCCTTCTTTTTGGAATACTATAGTTTACATTCTTAAAGTTATGGGCCTTCTTGTTCGAGTTCTTCACCTTGTTGATAATGAGAGAAAACCAGCTATGGGTTACATATATGAGGCAATGGATAGGGCCAAAGAAGCTATTATAAAAGCTTTTAATGAGAATGAAGAAAGGTATTCAAATATTTTTAAAATCATTGATGAGAGATGAGAATGTCAACTACATCGGCCTTTGCATGCAGCGGGTCATTTCTTGAATCTAGAGTATTTCTATTTTGATCCTAAGATAGAGAAAAATGAAGAATTGTATGCTTGTATAGAAAGACTAGTTCCAAGAACTGAAATTCAGGACAAGATCATGCTTGAGCTATCCATGTATGAGAAAGCTGAAGGACTCTTTGGCATTCCATTGGCGGAAAGATCAAGAAAGACAAGGGCTTCGGTTAAAAAAGCATTTATATCTAACTTAAAATGACTAGAACAGTGGCACTTTTTACAAATAAAAAATCTAACTTCTATGTATATCATATATCATTACTCATACTTATTTTTTTAAGATAGCTGAATGGTGGAGTCTGTATGGGAGCTCAACTTTGAATTTGCAACAGTTAGCTATAAAAATCTTGAACTTGACTTGTAGTGAATGTGGTTGTGAGCGTAATTGGAGCGTGTTTGAGCAGGTGAGTTTTTAAGTATGATAAATAGATTTTATCATTTGATGAGCTACTTTATTTCATAGAAAATTTTAATGGTTTAATTATTTACTAATAGTCTAATACTTAGTTTTCATAAATGCTTGTAGATTCACACAGAAAAAAGGAATAGACTTGCACAAAAATGACTAAATGATTTAGTCTTTGTGAAGTACAATCAAAAGATGAAGGCACGATATGATAAGCGTGATGCTATTGATCCCATCTCCTTAGATGATATAGATGAAAGTAATGAATGGTTGTTGGGGGAAATGGGTGCTGAATCATCTATGAATGTTGAAGATGAGTTGGTTTTTTATGATGACGATGATGGTTTGACATGGGGTGTAGTGGCAAGAGCTGCTGGTGTTGGAGAACCAAGGAAGAATACTAGATTCTAAAAAAAATTAAGGGCAAGCTCAAAGGCCTCAACATCACAACCAAATATTGAAGAGGAATATGTTGATTCTGATGAGACCGAGGAAGAGAACGTTGATGGTTATAAATTTGGTTCAAGTGGCTTTGAATGTGATGGAAACTTGAGTGAAGAGTATGATGATGACCTTTAGATTAAAACTAACAACCACGTTCAAGCTATTAGCCTATTAGAATGTTTAATCTTCAAATGCTTTTGTTTTGTCATGGATAGTCATGAAGTTCAATGTTTTGTTTAGGAGTTTTCTTCTTTCTAATATGAAGTTATGAACAATATTTTGGTATAATATATTTTTGTTGTTGTTGAGAAATTGGTTTAATATTCAGATTTAGTTGATATTTGGATGGAGACTAATTTTTTAATGGTGATTTATGGTTAATATTTAGACTTAGTTGATATTTGATTATTATTCAGACTTAGTTGATATTTGGATGGAGACTAATTTTTTAGTTGGGATTCAAACCCCAAAATTGGTTTTATAGACCAGCTCCTATCCATTAGGAACAGAGTCAAATTTGTTTATATAATATTCTTATACATCAAATACATTAGATTAGAACCTTATATATAAAATAACTATATTTAGAATTTGGTGCCTCGCTACACTCGGGCTAACGCCTTTTTGGCGCCTTGTCGCCTTAGGCGATACAAGGTCTTGGCGCTTTAAGAGTGCCTTTTGCCTTTGACTACCTTGATCTTAACAGGTAGATTCGCCTTTGTACCATAGGTTAAAGAATAAGGTGTTCCCATGTAGAAGATTTGATCAATGTCCTATAACCCCATAAAGTAAACAGTAGTTTCTTAGCTTATTTCCTTTGGCCTTTAATCATTTTCTCCAAGATGACCTTGATTTTGTTATTTGTTGCTTCCATTGCTCCATTGGTCTGCGGTTTGTAAGGAAAAAAACTTATGATGATTTTGAATGTCTGAAATAACCTTTTGAACATCAAGTGCATGGCATTATTAGTAACTGCATTGTGCAAAATCCTAAACCAACAAATGATATTACTTCAATAAATCAAGCCACATGCTTAGCTTTCAATGTCAAATAAAGACATCACCTCTACCCACTTTTTATTTTTTAATGGAATCACCTCTACCCACTTGGTAAAGTAGTTTATAATCACTAAGATATAATAATGTTCATTAGAAGCCTTAGGGCAATCCTCCCTATGATGTCAACACCCCAAACCGAGCAAGGACATGGAGACGTCATATTGTACAACTCCTTAATGGGAAGATGATTGAGATTTGCATAAACTTGACACTTATCTCATCTACTTGCATAAATTTCTTAATATGTGTTTGCTGTTAAAAAATTTCACCGAACACTCCTAAAACGACATCGTTTCGCAATTTTAAGAATAAAAATTAAATTTATTCAATGGAATAAAATGTCAATTTTTAAAATTTAACAAGCTAAAATGACAATTACTCGAAGTATATGGACTGAAAAAAAAAAAAAAAAAATGATTAACCCAACCAGTGATTCGTAGAACTGGGTTTTAGCCTTAGCACGGCCCGAATCTATAAATGGCGAGTATCTGGGCTGGTGGGCCGCTAGGGTTTAGTAATATTCGCTGACCAAAAACCCTATAGGGAGAAATACACACAATCTTCTTCCGAATTTCGAATCAGCTGCTCCCATGGCCGAAGAAGAAGCAGAGCAAAAGCACACCACGACGACGACGACGACGACGGTCGTGGATGAAGCAAAGAAGAAGAAGCGGAAGAGAAATAGGCCTAACAAGAATTCAGCTGCTGAGGAGGTACAGCTGCCTCAAAACCATGAAGAAGAAGAAGCTAACAAAGTCGAGGAGGAGAATGAAATGAAGAAACAGAAGAAGAAGAAGAAGAGGGATAAGAAGGAGAAGAAGATGAAGATTGAAGAAGAGAAGGAAAAACAAGAGGAAGAGGAAGAGGAAGAGAGAGAGAATGGTGAGGAATCAAAGGAGGAGGAGGAGAAGAAGAAGAAGGTGAAGAGTGGTGGTGGTGGGATTATGAGCTCTGAGTCATTTGAATCTCTGGGTCTCTCTGAACCCACCCGCAATGCTATTAAGGATATAGGATTTCAACATATGACTCAGGTTTCTTTTGCTTTCTCTCACTATGTTTTATTTCTTATAATTTTGGTTTCCTTGTTTCAATTGAAGCTTAACTATCATTATTTAACAACATTTGACCATTAACAATTTGCTGTGAAAAGTCTCTAGCAATGGAAATTCTCTCACTTTGTATAGAGCTAGAGAATGAATTTCATGCATAATTGTTTCATGGGTCATTATGTTATGTCTTGTGTGTTAATCAAATATAGTGTCTTTATTCTACTTTCTTTTTGTAAGTTTATGTTTGAGGAAGAATGCGTATGCTTACTACTATTTTTTACTTCTCTTTCTTCAAAAATGCAATGCAGATTCAAGCTAGAGCAATTCCACCACTCTTGCTTGGTAAAGATGTTCTTGGAGCTGCAAGGACAGGTTCTGGGAAAACTCTTGCTTTTCTAATACCAGCTGTTGAGTTGCTACATCACATCCATTTTGCTCCTCGTAATGGAACCGGAGTCATCATTATTTGCCCAACAAGGGAGCTAGCAATACAAACCCATGCTGTGGCAAAAGACCTTCTTAAGTACCATTCCCAAACTCTTGGTTTGGTTATTGGTGGTTCAGCTAGAAGAACGGAAGCAGAGCGTATTGTCAAGGGAGTGAATTTATTAGTTGCAACTCCTGGTCGACTGCTTGACCATCTTCAAAATACCAAGGGATTCATGTATAAAAGCTTGAAGGTAGGTATTGCACACTCAATTCTTTAACATTATTGACGTTGTTGTTAATATTTTTCTATGTATTATGC